>CAJDSM010023119.1:9758-31251 GCA_903981925.1 Ostrea lurida
ACAAGGCAATGGGCTCACATCGGGTGTGACCGGTTGACAGGAGATGCTTACTCCTCCTATGCACCTGATCCCACCTCTGGTGTGTTAAGGAGTCTGTATTTTCTCAACTCTTGTTTTTGTATTCTATTTGTGACTTACAAGATTGATATTGATCACTGTTCGTTATCTTTGCCTTTACATGTTCGAACATCCACATTCTGCAATCCCTCAAATACATTCTGCATTAATAAATAAGATTGTCATCAAAGTGTTAGACTAGACAAGAGAACTTTAGAATAGGCTATGATGACGAAAATATTTTCCGTTTGTCTTGTGTTAAGCTGAGTTATTAGTTTGTCGTTATTGTCTATGTTTAATGAATAATCTATGTACTATAGCAAAAATCTATTTCACTTACATTTATTATTCTTATGAGGCAGAATTCATTCAAAAGCTTCTACATGAAAGAAGAAATATCTAGAGGTGGCCTTTAATTCGACATTTCGATATATTGACGACGTCTAATCGATCAATAATAATGATTTTCATTCATATGTCGATTCAATATATCCTAGCGAACTAGAAACAAAGGACTCCATAGAGTCCTTCGATATCTGCTTCGTATTTGGATATTTTATTGAACATTGACATCGACGGTAAACTAACTACTCAAATTTATGACAAATGGGACGATGCCAATTTCTCCATCGTCAATTTCCAATATTTATGTAGCAATATTCCATCATCACCTGCATATGGTATGTATGTCTTCCAACTTATTCGATACGCAATTTAGCTTACCAATATGACCTATCATTGAGTCAAATGATGTCTGATGTGTTTCATCGCCATTGTTAAGCCGTTTTTTCACACACTGATTTGACTACGGATTATTCGTTTACCATATTAAAGACTATGGCTCACGGCGGGTGTGACCGCGTCAACAGGAAATGCTTACTCCTCCTAGGCACCTGGTCCCACATCTGGTGTGTCCAGGGGTCCGTACGCGTGATTGCCCAACTTTTGTTTTTGTATTCTATTTAGAACTTACGAGATTGATCACTTTGCCTTTACATTAAAGAAGCGAACTTGTCCTCCTTCTACAAACATTTATCAGCAATCTTATTGCCTTGCCTCAATCCAGTTAATTCTCTGTTCATAATGTAGATAAGTGTATATTCTTTTATTCATCACGAAGTTAATTATGCTTTAAAAAAATATTTTAGTTTTAGTTTGTTCCACAGCAGGAATTGTAATTCGTATAACACATATTGGTACAACTGGATCTTCTCTGACGTGATTTAGCTTGCATGACGTCACGTTTCCCGATCCTGTTGATCACATGTGTGGCGGCATTATAGCAGTTGATGATGCACAAAGATCTGCTAATGTAGCAGTGACTTGGACACTCTGCTGCCAGGACTGTTGTAAACATGGCGGCGACCAGGAACAAAAGGATAAAAGTTGAAACGCATCTTGGGTGGTGTCAGGAAAATTTCAAATAACTGCAAAAAAGAGAAGCTTTATGATTTTTTCGGTATATATTTGATTGACACAATAATAAAGATAGAACAAGCGTTACAACGAGAGAATACGCTTTTAAACGAGAGAACAAGATTATATAACACGAGAACAAGCTCTACAATGAACAATGAAAGAATTACAAGAGTTGATCATAAAGATGGTGTTATCATTCTATATGCATTTCTTCAAGTTACCAGGATCAACACGGCTATATGAATAACATTTTACAAACGAACAATGAATGAGAGAGAGAGAGAGAGAGAGAGAGAGAGAGAGAGAGAGAGAGAGAGAGAGAGAGAGAGAGAGAGAGAGAGAGCATTATAATGAAAGATTAAGTAATACAAAAAAGTGAAATATATTGTAATGATGATGGTTACATTTCAACACTGGAGAACCATATAAACCAGTAAGGATAGATACTGACGGAAAGGTGTACTCAACACTTGAATAAAAGTTTTCATAAATAGTTTTTGCTAACTGAGAAATGCTATGATATACTATATATATATATACTTTTGAATTCTTCATAAGTTTTTTCTCTACTGAAAATTAAAGAAGTGTAACCACGTGAAACTGAATTTCGTTAATTGAAAGCAAAACTTGTACAATATTTCGGCTGCGTAGATAATAGCCTAAATATTAATTCCTTTGAATTAATTTATTTTCTAAAAACTGAAGATGTGGGATTGACAGAAAGTATACAGAATTTCTTGGTTTCTTTACACCTTATATAGAATTTTAAAAAAAGAATCGCATTACCTGGGAATTATCGCTGGTTTAGAAACTTTTCCTTTTCCGACACCTTATATAACAATAATTCCAATGTCTTTTATTACAATTACTTTGATTGGATAAACTAAATTTGAAACGAGAATTTACACATCAATAAATCCGAAAACGTGCGTAACAATACGCGCATGAAAAAAAAACCCAACGTAACGCATGGAACTATTCAAATTTTTAAAAATTGTTCATGTTAAGTTTGTGAGTAAAATGTCCAGAGTTTACACATCGATAAATTCTTCAAAAAGAATATTTAATCCTATGCTGTACTTGGCAAATAAAGGTGAAGAAATTGCGACAATTAAATTTTGTCAAAAGGCAATCCACGTACAGAATTCCACGATAAGTCACGATAAAGAAATGTTATGATAAACAAAATAAATTGAATTACACCTGAATCCAAGTGCTGCACTTTGACATCATACTTGCGTTTTGTTTTATTGAAGCACACATATCGCAGAAATCATCGATTTTTAAAATAATTTATGTGTATAGTACATATTAAAAATCAGAACTAGAACAAAAACACCGAACAAACTAATACAATTTAATAGGTATAATAACTGCATAATTCTAAATGCGTTAGACTGTTTGGGGTATCATTGTGAATTTAGTTACATGATATAAATGCTGAAGTTTGAAAAAATGTATCAAAATTTTCAAATTTTACGTCAGGTTAACCCCCAGCGTACAACTAATATCAACTATAATTGCTCAATTAGGTCACCTTATTTAAAACTACGACAGCGTAATCTGGTCATTTGAATACAGTAGAAAAAGAAACGAAAATTAAATCGTTGTAAGGAATTACAAATTTTTTTTTAAAATAATTTGTAAAAATGGTAGGTGTTTTCAGGAAATCACGAGGGTTAATGTACAGAACAAAAACAATTGGAATTTCTGCTCTACATATGTTTCTCTGCTGAATACTTTCAAAACCTTACTTGTGTACATAAAGATCAGTGGATGTGAATTGATCACTGTTCATTATATCTTGCCTTTATGTAGTATTGTCTGATTGTGTTTTGTCTGATTTGTTTCATTGTTTCTATATGATTAATGAGATTGATCATTGTATAGGATTCGAGTTGTATACATGTAAAGGCAAAGATAACAAACAGTGATCAATCTCGTAAGTCCCCAATAAGAAATAAAAGCAAGAGGTGGGCAAACACGGGCCACTGGACACAACAGAAATATTTTCCTCATTATAGCCTATCTAAAAGTCTCTTGTCTAGTCTAAGACTTTGTGACAATCTTAATTATAAAAGCAGAATGTATCTGATGATTGCAAAATGTGGATGTTCAAGCTTTATGTATGTAAAGGCAAAGATAACGAATTGATCAATCATGTAAGTCACAAATACAAATAGGCGAAGTTAACATTGTGTTGAACGTAATCATAATCCAAAAACATATACAAATCGAGTGCAGGGCGACACGGACCACCGACAAAAGTGAAGGGAGGATCAGGTGCCATGGAGGAGTAAGCATCCTCTGCTGACCGGTCACACCCGCCGTGAGCCCTTAGTCGAAATAAAGTAAACTGGATAACCCGCAGCCAAATCCAGTAGGAAAATGACAGCCTAACAATCAGTCAACATATGACTTAGTGATACTATTTAATCGCAAACAAGGTCGTTATAGCGACCGTAGAATTTGTGAAATGATGGCTTTAAAAGAGATTTGTTATAACCCTTCAACATCAACATTTTTGTTAGTAGTTGGCCTCGCTTTAAAAATGAGAATACAAAACAAGAGGGAGAGCAAATACAGACCCCTGGACACACCAAGTGTAATCAGGTGCCTAGGAGGAGTAAGCATCCCTGTCAAACCGGTCACACCTGTTGTGAACCCATTGTCTTGTTAAGGTAAACGGAGTAATCCATTGTCAATCAGTGTATCAAAAACAGTTTAACAATTAATATGAAACACATTAACAGCATTTGATCAATGACAGGCCATACTGGCAAACTAAAGCGGTATAACGACCATAGAATTGAAGGTTACACTGACACTTGGAGACCCTTTGCGTCTCCTTTGGGACACAAATTTAGCTGTCAGTATTTTATTATCTTTAAAATCGCGTCTCTGATGTCAGAAGTGGTAAATGAGTTACATAGACTACATAAACTTTGTACTAGTTCCAGCTGATAAAGCAAGTAACAACGTCTATGTTTGTAAAAGTTACTATTATACTTGTCTTTTAAATGAACTAGGGTTTACTTCAACATCTGGGAATCCTACTTATACTCCAAGCAATCTGACTGAAGATGAAATCTTCACAAATCACTTTCTGTTTTAAATACTTTTAAAGTCTGAAGAATCAGGATCAATTTGAATTACCTTATTCTTTGCTGGATTTCGAAATTGCATAAAAAATCCTTACAAACAAAGATACATCGCTGGTTTCAGTAAGTGCTCTACCAAGCGGCCATCTTTACTACTAACTAAACTACTAACAACTGTTAAAGATCACTTCAGAGATACTGTTCCACTGCATATTCCAGAAGTGGTGTCAATCAGATGTGGCTGCTCAAAAACTCTAAAGAGCTTTTAGAAAACTTCAAGTCATGAGATTTCTCTAAAATTGACTGCATCAAACTTATATGATTTCTCCACACTTTATAAAGCAATTCCTCACGATGAATTAAAATCTAGGCTTTTTCAGATCATTGATAATTGCTTTTTGAACAAAAACGGCACAATGATTGGTTTTTAATATAGCGCATGCAATGAGTCTTGTTTTCATACAAGTAACAAAGAATTGCGAGTGTTGTATCTCACTAGTAACTCATCAACATCTATAATCTGAACAAGGTACGACTGTATGCATAAAAAGGCCCAATAATTTTTATCTCTCTAAAATGTGTCTGAAATTAACCTTTATCATCGTTTTAAGAAAGTGAAATACGTAACAGGTATACTAAGTAACAAAATTGGAACGTTATTCCTAATTCTATAGAATTATGACATCACAAATAAGACATTTTCCAGCCTTCTTTCAAAATGAGTCTGAAAACAGTAAAATACCATACAGATTATTGCTCAGGAAAATATGTGCGCATTTGTTGAGCAAAATGAAAATAATATATAGAGTGTATCATTATAAGATGAAAAACTTACTTGAATATGAATTTGCTCGACGCATGCGCTGTATGTTTTCTGAAAGGAAAACCACCTGAATTTGTGGATAGTGTCATTGAAAATGGCATTTTTGCAAATTTTTGCCGACTTCAAGCTCTCGTCATATGACACAAATCATTTTACCAATCAAACTGGGCGGATTTTTGGTTTGCTGGTATATTTCTTATTTGACTGCAAGGGTTTGAGGTCCATGTAAAATAATCAATATTTTGGACCAGTTGACTTTAGAAACTGTACCTACTTGCTAACCATTAAATACCAGGTATATCTTAGGTAAGGACGTTAGCTCCTGAGCTTTTGAGTAGAACTGTGCAGGATGATATAATTAAATATTTACTTGTTCAATACTAATTCAATTGGTGTAAAAATATTACCCATCTATTACTGAACCCTATTCAGTTGATAGATTTTTATCTCCATTCAAATTTTAAAGGGTTTGGTAGGGAATATATTTTGTGGCGGAGGGATTAACTAATCGACAAGTTCTAAATCTGCATGATTTTACAGTTTCTATTTCATCCAATAAACCTCTATCTTTAGACTCCTATTTAAAGATATATTTCAGTTTTAAAATTCGTTACACTATTAGCTTCAGGAGACTCTGAACTTGTTGAAATAATTTAATTTATTAATTTGATTGATGTATTTCCCAAACAGAACACTTACCGGTATTCTTTAAAAAAAAAATCGAAGTTAATTTTTTTAAAATCTTTGTGAAAATTCAATATTTTGGCCAATAATTTAACGAATCGATCATAACCCCACACTTTTTAAAATTCCATTTTAAATTTTTAGACAAGACTTTGAAATTTACGTGAAGTTTTAAAAACTGGCATTAGTCCCAATATTTCTTCTTAAACATTGAAATTCGATATCATATGTTTTGTCGTATATCATGAGGAAAAAGGTCATTATTTATTTTTATTACAAGTATTAAACTTTTTTGTATTTCACGGTACTGTAAGAAGACATGATTATGTATCTATTCTATGCAATGATTGAATTATGTTCTTTATGATTTGTTTACAACAACAGACAAATCAAGTTTAAATGGATAAATCTTCAGTAAATTTAAGTACAAAAAAGGTCATGTTTAAAACGCTGTAGCTCAACAACAAGCATGGCAACTCCAGTTTTTCCTTTTGATTTCCAAATTCTCCTTCAATGTAGAAGTCAAAAATACACTTCAATCTTCCTTAAAAATGACATTAGTCTAAATATGCGAACCTCTTTAAGCACTGTGAACATTAGAAAAGGATAAGATAAAATTCGAAAACATTTAGCTCAAAACGTGTCCATGTCCTTTTAACCTCACTCGAGTGAACACTCTATACTAAACTAGGAAATGCTATAACACTTTTTAATTCTTTATGGGTTTCATTTTTCTATAAGCAAATTGTATTCGTAATCATTTGATTCTAAAAATAAGAGAAGTGTAATGTCAAGTAAAAATTACTGTGGAGTCTTCAATATTCGTGGGGGACCAATGTTCGGGGATTTCATGGGTCACTATTACCCACGAATTAACATCCCAACGAACGTGTTTTATATTTTATTTTCCTTTTAATTTTTATAAATATTGTGCCGTTTGCATTACTTATGGGATTACCCACGGAATTACGTCCCGACGAACCATCAAAATTGTTGGGTACCCACGAACAAACATTGCCCCCACGAATTAAAATGATTCCATAGTAAATGCGGAAGTAGTAGTTTTTCCTGCCATTTTAAATTAATCATAGGACATATTCCTAACAAGACTTTTAGTGCAGAAAATAATGATAGTATTAATTTCATTAAATTAGTTTATATTCTAAAAACTGAAGATGTGGGATTGAAAGAAAAGGGACATAATTTTTTGGCTTGGTTATAAATATATCTTATAAAAGTTTGATTAAAAATAATTGCATTACCTGTGAAGGGTCGCTTAAGTAGGAAATTTTACTTCTCTGGATAATTAAACGAAATTATATGCTTTATATAGCATTGTCCTTCAAATAAAGGTGAAGAAATTGCGACACTCCACATATGGAAATCCCACGGTGAGTCATCGATGAAGACAGATCACACCTGTTTACAAGTGCTATATGACCATATTTGGTGTCTTGTGATGTTCAAGCACACCGTCGCAAATTTTATCGATTTCGAAATAGGTCACGTTAATAATACATCTTAAATCCACAATTTGAATTTTGCAAAACAAAAACACCTTATAAATCAACATAGCAAGTATATTTTACGTGCACAATTGTAAATGCGTTGTGCATAATTGCAAATTAATGTATATGATGTATTTGTTGATTTAGAAATAAATTAATTAAAAACGTGCATCGGGATTTTCAAATTTTACAGCAGACTAACTCCAGTGTACAACTAAGTTTCGTAATTAGGTCAACTTTAATCATTTTATCCGTCTAAAACTATGACAGCGTAATCCTGTCACTTATGAAAATTGTAAATGTTATGTCTATTCAAGAAATCAATAATAGATCGATTAAAAAAATCCGGTATTTCTGCGATTCATAATGTTTCCACGAGTGCTTTTTTTCCCCTGTTTTACAAACCACATTCACGTGTATACTTTTGTACATATGATTTAAAATTTCCAGAACGATCTTGTTTGCGCATACATCCTGCCAAATATCAAATGTTGTCTGACGTGATTATACCAATTGTTAGGTCCCTCTTTTTTAGACACTGATTTGACTATGGATTACTCCGTTTACCTGATCGAGACAATGGGCTTACGATGGGTGTGACCGATCGACAGGTGATGCTTACTCTTCCTTTAGAGGTGCATGATAACACCTCTGGTGTGTCCAGGGGTAAGTGTTTACCCCACTTTTGTTTTGTATTCTATTTGGGAGTTTCGAGATTATTCACTGTTCGTTATCTTTGCCTTAAATTTATCTTCTAAATTTGAGTTAAAGTTTTCAATATTTAGTAAGTCGATTTTTCCTTCTAAAACACATTGTCAGACACGTCTGCAGCTTATATCCAGTAATTTGATTTCATCAGACAGACATTTTAACTTTGTTTTCCTTCCCCTAATTAACATAAACCTTTGAAGAAAAGATAAGAATGGACAAAAACTCAAACGTGCTATACAACTCCTTTACTGAGACGTTTTTCATTCTTAATTTGAATTTTCATCTCATAATGTTTCTCGTTTAGCCTGTTCCACAACAGGCCTTGTACATAGCTGTGCACATATCGAAACAACTGTATCTTCTCTGACGTGATTTTGCTTCCATGACGTCACGTTTCCCGATGTTGCCTATTATACCTGTTAAGGTATTATAGCAGTTGTTGCTGCACGTGGAATAGGCGGTGTAGCAGCGACTTGGACACCCTGCTGTCAGGACCGTTGTAAATATGGAGGCGAACAAGAACAAAAGAACAAAGGTAGACTTGTCCATGGTGCCGTGTGAGATTCTTGAATAATTGGAAAAAAATGAAAGATTGTTATCATATTGATTACAATGATTCATGCAGGTATGAAGAAATCAGGATATCAATGATGTGTTATGTTATTGCTATTGTCAACAATTTAAACTGAATGGACAACCATCCAATACCAGGTGTAGAATGAAATATTGACATTGTGTACGAACTGAATGTCAGATAAACACGTGTTCGTGTTTATACTTGGTGTGTTTGTAGAAGTTATTAATAGCATTGAGTTTTTTGAGTGGATTGTTATGATTGTAAAGAGTCATATGAACTCATGCGGAACAGGTAGTTTACCAGGGCACGTTTGATTAAGACGACTCTAGTGATATTAGTGTTTGATACGCGCATGTAAAATAGATGAATACAAAACTAGCAAATAAAACGTGGAGTGATGTTTACAACATGGCTACCAATTTTTTCCTTGTGCCTCCGCCAATTTGGGAGTATACTCGTGTTGACTCGAGTTCAACAATAGTGTGGGATAACGGTGTTTGGTTAACAATACTCGTAACACGAGTAACACGTGTTGTCTAATCAAACGTACCCTTTGTGTCCAGCCACATGAAATAGAAGGTATTCGAGGTTTTGCTGCTCTACGTGCAACAGACATACCCACCCACCCCCTCCCCTCGATTTTATATTTGCGTATTTTTCTTTGTAGAATGTCGATATCGCTTCAAGTACAAATACAAATCATGAATGTGTATCAACGTTTTCTGTAGCTAAATAAAATGTTGTTCCACTAGCACAGGCAAACCAGTTCCTATATCCGTGTTTGAGTTATAATTTGTAAATAGTCTATGTTTGTACGAACTGGTGAATAAGAACATAAAAATGATCAATTACGCTCTACGCCCTGTACTCGATTTATCATTCTACCACAAACGTAATTGCAACTTACGAAATGTAAATAATTCAGTTATTAAAATTTACTGATTTACATATGAATGCTTCTTTTTGAAGGCAACTTATCCCCTGGTATTTCCAGGGTTCCGATATTTTTATCTTTGGATTGGTTTTGTGACTTCAAATTTACTTAAAGATTTTATTTTTCAAAATCCACATTTAATAACGGCACCAGTTGATTAAACCAGACCCCCCTTTCCTATTCGTGTCAGGTAGAGAGGGGGGGGGGGCTGGTTTTAATCAGACTGTAGACGGCACCCATGTATTAACATGTTAAATATGTTAACATTTATCCATTTTGAAAAGGATTCATAATTAGCCCATTGTTTTGTATACAGCATCGGTCATATAAGGACAAAATCGTATTATTTATAAGTACAAGTAGAAGAAAAGTGTACAAAAATTCCCAAATCTTGTAATCATATGTTCACGAATCATCCTTGTTCTACACGTACGAGTAAGTTGTCACGCTTGTATTGTCAGATAAGGGCTCCACCCGTCTTGACCGTCTGTGAATACCCCACCCGGACCTGTCTTCGCTATGTTATCCTTTTATGAATATTTTTCTAGCATTGATTAAATCATTGACCATAATTATAATTCATAATCTGAAATGATTTTCATAGCTAAATCAAGGTAGTACGCAGAAAATGAATTGACGAAAGTTGATATAAATTTTCTGACATGCTAGGATTTTCCCCACGAATCAAATGAAATGATCGTTTACAAACATTGTTTTCCCCGAAAACACTCATTAGAAAAAAAACCTGATGAAATTAGTCATTGATAAAGATTGAGATATGACAATATCCGTATTGATATACATATTTGTCATTTCGTTTAAAATTCCTATAATCATTTTGGATGGATAAAATACTCATAGTATATGGATTTATATTATATTAAACAGCTTTCAAAAACATTTTTATAAGGACACAATTATAAATACACCTATATTTTTCAGAGAGATTATCATACTTACAGTATGTAGCCGTGTACAACTTGCCAATGATGTTAATTAGGGTATATTTTTAAACTTATATAGAAATATCAGATCTAATTTGTAAAGACAGATGTTGTCAATCCTTTTGGCTGGCTGTTGGTTGCCATGGAAATACACTTACTATAAATATTTTTGGCGGCACGCATTGTTTTTCAATAGCTTTAAAGTAGATTTTTATCACTGAATTTGTCATCGATGGTCCACGGACTGCAAGGGTTTTTTTCAACAGATGTGGAATTAAAACTTGAATGGTGATGATGAGAACATGCATATGATATAGTTCACTTGTATTTAAATAACAGATTGTTACTAGTTATATATTGAACTGAATTACAGATTTTAAACAGGACTACGACCTCTATCGTGTAAATTTTACATTTCAAGGTTACTTACAATTGTAAGTTAAATTTTGAAAGATTAGAACTGTTAAAGTGATAAATGAAATGTGTTCTAATTTTAGTTGTCTACTATACTTTGACAACTTTATATAGTTAATGAATAGTGAAAATCCAAAAATTCTAATGTCCGTTATCAAAATTGTGATTAAATTATGTATTTATCATATACAAATTATGTGTTCGTTTCTTTTTGGACGATTACAAATCATTGATTATTCTTGAATTACAATGTTTGGTACAAAGCGGAACAATTCTGCGTACCTTGAATTACATGTATTTATTCAGGAATGAAAAGCGAGTGTGTAAGAATATACTAGTAGACACTATAAATATTTATGACTATGTGCTCCCTATATGCCTTGGTACCTTTAGTTGCTGATCAACTATGTTGTATTTAACTGTAATGTTTATAATGACATTTATTACACGTATCTGATTATGATCTTCACGATTTTGTGTATGACCACTGTTGATATGCATTGCTGTTGATACGAATACTACATACATGAATAATCTGCAGCCGACCACAGAATATGTTCTGCAATATGAATATTCAAAACTTCATACAACTGTATTTAGTAAAATCATAAGTATAATTATGGCAGATTCAGTAATTATAATTATATCTATGACAGATTCAGTATCTAGATTCAGTAATATTGATTTAGTCTCTGGCAAACAGCATACGAATTTTAAATCATGCAGCACAATGAAAAGGTGATGATAACGAACAGTAATCAATCTTGGAAGTCCCAAACTAAGAGCTGGGCAAACACAGACCCCTGGATACACCATTGGTGGGATCAGGTACCTAGGAGGAGTAAGCATCCCCTGTCGGCCGGTCACACCCCATTTGAGCCTTTGTCTAGATCAGGTAAACGGAGTAAGCCATAGTCAAAATTAGTGTATAAAGAACGGACTAACAATAGCCAAGAAACACGTTAGACATTTTGCATTTTCGTAATCATCTCCACTTTGGTGGGTGTCTGTTTCTTTGAATTTGAGCAAAGTTGAGTCCCCTTTACCAAAGGATGATTTGTACCAAGTTTGGTTGAAACTGGCTCAGTGGTCCTGGAAAAGATTTTCCTTTATATCAACGTGTAAAACTTTGATCCCCTATTGTAGCCTCACCCCACCCCCGGGGACATAATCTGAACAAACTCCGATTCACTTCATATCAGGAAGCCTTTCGGTAAATATTGTTTCTTCTGGTCCAATGGTTCTTCCCTATATATTTACATGTAAAATTCGATCCCTTAATAAAGGCCCCACCGTACCAACGGGGGTCATAATTTGAATCTCCACTATATCAGGAAGCTTTCATATGGAATTCTGCTTTTCTGGTTCAGTGGTTCTTTATTACACCATCCTATTTTTGCGTTTTCGTAATTATCTCCCACTTAATGAAGGCCTGTTCCTTCATTTGAACAAACCTGAACCCCCTTCACCCATGCCTTCGGCTCATGCGAGTTTTACCTTGATATTTGACAGCCAATGACATCGTTCTTGGTGCTCAAAGACATACGACTTTTTGTAAGAAGATAATTGCATCCTGGAATGGACAAACACTTTTTTTTATCACAATATCACTTTCAAATCGGCCTAGAGATACGAGGTTTTGATAAAATATAGATTCAGCATTGTAAATTCCAAATTTGCAATAAAATTTTCGCGCCAAATTCGAAATACGACAATTTAATATTAAAGCAACGATATTGTCGTTATTGTGTTTTGTTTTTCAAGGACATTAATCCTATTTAATGGACTGGAAACATCACTTCCTAAAATTATTTTTCATTGTTAAGCTACTCCTATGCTTGATCAATGTAAATGTGTATATGTATTTCAAAGGGAAAATATATTCGATATCTTATTTTTGAGCATTTACTCGGTTTTTGCATGCCGTAACAGGTACAATGCAAAATATTCAAACTCAAAAAGAGTCCTGGTAATATGGCCTATTTTTTTTTCATTAGAAATGTTTTGATACAAGCATAATGTGTACTGTATTATACAAAATCTAACGTAAAATTATATATATTGTCATTTACTCAAACTTCCCAATGTATCACATTTGTAGCTACTATAGTATTTCCCTTAAATTGAACAGAATAACAGTACGTCTTTTAGATTGATACGACCATTGAATATTGTCAAGTACGTACTTGAGTAGTCCCATAGTAGAACTAACCGACTTGAAGACCAGTCCCGACGAGAACGCAGATATTTTCCGCTGATAGTAACTGTAGCATTTGCTGCTAATAACACGGGGAACGGCTCTAGACCGGACACGTCTAGTAACACGGACACGTCATTTTGCGGCTAAGTAACACGGGCACGTCATTTTGCGGCTAGTAAACACGGGGCACGTCATTTTCGGCTGAGTAACACGGGACACGTCATTTTTGCGGTTAGTAACACGGGGCACGTCTAGTAACACGGGACACGTCATTTTTGCGGCTAGTAACAAGGGGCACGGCTAGTAACACGGGGCAAGGCTGTAACACGGAGGCACAGTCATTTGGCGGCTTAGTAACACGAGACACGTCATTTTTGCGGTTAGTAACACGGACCACGGCTAGTAACACTGGGCACGTCATTTTTTGCGGATAGTAATTGTTTAGATACATCACCGTGTTCATTTTCTTTATTGTTGTCAGAGGCAACTAAAGGGGTTGGTCCTTCGGATGAGACCAACGGTGAGTGTGACCGGTCGACAGAAGATGCTTACTCCTCCTGGTGTATCCAGGGGTCAGTGTTTGTCCAACTCTTGTTTTATGTTCTTTTTGGGACTTGCAAGATTGATTACTGTTCGTTATATTCGCCTTTTCACGCACGCACACATACACACACACACATGTGAGCGCGTGCTAACCGGGCAACAAAAAATAAAATAGTTCTGTGGTGCAGTTCGGGAAAGAGAGAGAGAAAAAATAATACAATTCAAATTTTCATCGACTAAAAAGAAAGCATTGCTCCGAAGTAGGGACAAAGCCGAGATATTCAACTATCTGCGTCACCAAGCTTTCTACAGGAAAAGAAGCTGGAAGAGACGAGGCATTGGAGGCCTACTCCATATTTATCATATCAAAGAATTTGTTCAAGAACTTTCCCTGGATATGAAATGTAAGTGCTGTCACCTATTTGAGTCAAAATGAGATTTTGTAATTATTTCACTGATATTGTGCAATCTAGGAATTTATATACTGATTATATTACGTTTAACACGATGTTACCTTCGTCTATTTGTATACATGTATTTGTTTGTTTCACGTCCACTGGAGATTTTTTCACTTATATTGAAACGTCACCGGTTGAAATTAAAATACCAGGCGCGGATTCAAGGAAAGGCGTACCGGGCGGCTACCGGCCCCCCCTAAAAAAAAACAAGACGAGAGATAGGTAATGGAGGATTAACCGAGACAAGAGACACCAGGCCGCGCACAAACACCCCTTGGCGGATTTAGAGGGGCTGGGGGCGCGCCCACGCCCCCCTACAAATTTGTCAAAGATCCTTTAGGGGGTACTCGGGACTATATTATAACATTTAATGTGCAAATAACTCGGTAATAATCCTTCACCTGCCTGTCACTTGAGCTTGTAAGGAAAGCCACGGCGCTTAACCCAGTTGGGGTGCACCTGGGTGCCCGTTGCACCCCCCAATTTTAAACTGGAAGATGCTAAACCGCTCTCGCTTCTGGTTGCTTCGCCCCCTACCAAGGGCCCGATCCTGGACCTCCTTAGCGGGCATTTAAAAACACCCCCCAGACGCAATGAAAATTGCTGGAATTTCTTAGCTTCGCCCCCTGGACCCCCTACCACGGTTTATTCCGCTGCGACAGCTTGTGGACCCCTGACTAGCAGCCTTAAATCCATACCTTTAGTCTTGTGCCACCCCCCCCCCCCACCCAAATGGGAAAATTCCTGGTTACGGCCCTGGAGAGGGCTGTAACTGTGCGTCTATGAGGGCTAAATTCTATATTGGTTAACATTTTACTCCTAATAATCACTAAAAATTCAGGACCCCTGCCTCTGAAAAAAAAATCCACCGCCCCCCCCCCCCCTCCCCTAACCAGAATTCCTGGATCCGCCCCTGAATACCACATTTAAGTCTGTTCTTAGCACTCTGGCTTGTAATTATTATGAAAGTTCTTTAACGTGGAAACGCCTTTTGTGACACGCAGCCTCCGTTTTCAAGGACATATTCATGTCCCACAACAAAAATTGTTCCTAACGTTAATTTAACGTTAACATGTTAACGTTAAACTCATGTAAAAGCTCAATATCAACAAGAATTTGACGTAGAAATTTAACGTTAATTTAATTTAATGTTAATATAACGTAAGCACCGCGATGTACGTTCAGTATTGGTAGACCCGGATGTACTGTTCAGTATTGGTAGACCCGGATGTACTGCGGCAGACTCGCATGGAATTTGGTATTTTCATTTCTTCTGATTTGGATGAATCCGATCGCTCTGATACCAATATAAGTATCTAAATCAATCTTTCTTATGCACACCATTGCGGAATTTAGTTTATTGAAAATTGTCTAAGGAATTTGTTCTACTGTTGCTTTATTTTAAGGGTGATTGGGGTAAGGAAACCGCATTCTAAATCATTATTTATCCTGTTTGAGTTTGCCATAATTGGTATTGTGTTGGAACCGATTCACGGATCTCCAAATCAATTAGATGAACTTTACTGTATTTTCATGTGCACATAATTAGTTATTTTACATGAAATAAAGCATGTAAAATGTATAGATATGTTGAATTGTAATCCTGGTAGTATACATACAACTTCTACAAGTGTGGTTCTCCAAACTCCTTAGAGAACACGCCAATAATACCTCTGCTTTGGTTTCTCCGTTCCACAGTAGGACAACCTGACAAGGTGTTGTCACGTGCCCAGAGATTCAAAATATCACAAGCATGTTCCGAACATCATAGACCTTCAGAGATCCCTGTCTTGCGATCTTTTCTCTAGCGCGAACCTCCCTCCTGATAGAAATGTCCCGACGCTGGGAATTTAAAATCATACAGAGGGTAACTTTAGAAAGGTGTATACCTGTTACATAATGTATTGCATTCTATATGTCCCTGAATTCGATCAAACATCAATAGAATAACTGATCTAACTTGGAAGTCAACACTTTTTAAGATAAAATTTCCTATAAATAACTGTTTTATGCCCCTGTATCAAAAGTTGGAAAAGCATATTGTGATGGGCCAAATTAAACCCAAGACCTGCAAAATACTTAACAATAATTTAATACAGTACAACATATTGATGGTAAAATACTGAATCGCAGTAATCAAAGCTCACAACAAAATGTGTTATTGATTTACCACCGAGCTGAATTCACGCGGGAGGACATATTTATGGTGCTCTCAAAACCGACAGTGAAATCCAGTCCGGTCGGATCTCCAGTAAAGGTAAAAAATCGAATAGTCCTCTACGGATTACAAATCAAGAGTTGGGTAAATACAAACCCCTGGACACACCAGAGGTGGGATCAGGTGCCTAGGAGGAGTAAGCACCCCCATTCGAACGGTCACACCCGCCTAAGCTCTATATTTTAATCAGGTAAACGGAGCCATCTATTAGTTCACCAAGGAATTACTAACAGTTTCCTGAATTAGCCAGTGTATTGTAGGATGAACAGTCCATAGATCAGGCATCACTTACTGAGGGCATTTTGATGGCTCTCAGTTCTAGCGACATACATAGCAAGGGCATTTTCACCGAGATGCTTTGTCTAGAAGGCCTTCCAATTACTGTAAACGCAAGGATTGCCCTCATTATCATTTGGGAGACTGTAAATTCTACTGGTCGAGCAGATTCAGTGCTAGCTGCAATAATGTAGCCCTCTCCTTTTTGGTGGTGGTGGTGGTGGGGGGGGGGGGGTCAGAATACCACCATCCCCCGGTTACGGCCTTGCAATACATTGTATATGAATGATCAGACTCACAAAGCCTGCATGAAAACATAATTTAAATCCGGATTCCTGTTCTTTCTTCAGGTTTCTACTTTTTGTGAACAAATCTTGCGGACAGATTTGAAAATAACTAATAAATTACGTATTCTTTACACATGACACGTTAGTGAACTGTTCGATCAATAAATTTCAAGTGGTGTTGCCCTACTCATATGTCGGCGAAAGTTCTGAAATGGCGTGGTCAATGACGGAAAAGCCCCATGTTTTACGATAGTACGGTACTTTTGATATTTTGTTTTGAAATTTTGTAGTGCATACATGGTATGTTACTGCAAGGAATAAGGGAAACCGTCCACCCATGTATGCAAATACGAATGCTAAAGGTTTATGTATGTTGGTAAATTGATAAGTATTTTTGTCAGCCTATTTGAAAACTAACTCATCTGTGGAATCATTCTTCAATGTCAGTTACAGGAATATTTCCATATTTTGCTAACCTGAGGTTTGCTACGGTCAAGTGAAAATTTCTTGAAATATCTGTTCCAAGAAATGCTTCTTCAGTGTGTTAATTAAAATGGGTGTGATAATATGGATGTGATAATTCACAATTTAATATAGTTTCACATATAACAGTACTAAAGATTACTGTATCAAATACAGACGCTTTCCTTTGATAGCCCTCGGTGGGAGCCTTGCTGACCATGTCAGTTTTCTAGTTAATCGTTACATGTATGTCTTTGGTGGTACAATAAAAATCTAGATATTACTTCGTTGAATATTGTACTTCTCACGCAGTTAAAACATCAGAATGAAATCAAAACTGTGTATACATGTATGATGATATCCCATAAGGAAAACAAATTATCGGCTTCTAATGAAGCATAGATTTTATCAAATTCCTATAATGATATGTCTGTAATGGTATGTTGTTGATCGTCTTATTATATATCCATTCCTCCATACATTGCAATGCAAAAGGCTGGTAGTCATGAACAAACTTGTTGGCGAAAAGTTCCTTCTCCGACACTAATTTATTTAAATCACCGAGGCCAAAAACACAAATGTTATGAACATACTTTCCGTGGCAAACGCCATCAGGGCCCTGCCATGTGGTACTGACGGCTATCCACAAGTTTCTGTTTGGAACGCCTACAGAAGAATACGATAGCCTGTTACATGTAGTATCATGTAAAAAATGTATTCACCTTCCACTATCTCGTAATTACATGTACGAGAAAATATCTCGTACTTACGAATATTATGAATAGTCTTTTTATGTTCGATTTGCTTACAGGGGAACATGTGTGATGTTAACACAATTATGGAAACGTTAATTTGACATTTGGGATGTTAAGATACCGCGTACGCGCGCCGTGTGTGCGTGGAGAGAGAGAGAGAGAGAGAGAGAGAGAGAGAGAGAGAGACGAGAGAGAGAGAGAGAGAGAGAGAGAAGGGTACATGAATATTACGATTACGATAAATACGATCACGTGCAACCAATGCAGGAATGTCCAGAGTCTTGAACTTTCAAACACAGTCACACTACATTGTCCTAGTTTAGCATTATAATTCATGGTACAGAAGTATATCGCCGTATTCTTTTATTTGTATGAATACATAAATGAACGTTTCATGCTGTAAGTTGACTGTTTGCCTGTTCAATAATGTACTTGGCATGTTTCGATCGAGCAGCTTTTTCCTGTATTTAAAATCAATGAGGAGAAGGAGAGCTTGCATATGGAATGTTTTTGCATGGACAATATTTATAAATTTTCTTGTGATTACAAGATAATTATCTCGTAATAACGAGATCTTTTCTCGTATATCACGAGATCTATTCTCTTAATTACGAGATAAATATGTCGTAATTAAGATATCTTTTCTCGCAATTACGAGATAATGGAAGGTGAATGTAAAGGCAAAGATAACGAACAGTGATCAATCTCGTAAGTCCTAAATAGAATACAAAAACAAGAATTGGGCAAACACGGACCCCTGGACACACCAGATGTGGGATCAGGTGCCTAGGAGGAGTAAGCATCCCCTGTTGAACGGTCACACCCGCCGTGATCCCATAGTATCGATCAGGTAAACGGAACAATCCGTAGTCAAATCTCAGTGTGTGAAAAACGGCGTAACAATGGCTATAAAACACATCAGACAGCATTTGACTCAATGGCAGGTCATACTTGGTAAAGTAAATTGTTATAAAGACCATAGATTTACGAAATGCTGCCTTTAAATTTATTTATTTTACATGATACTAATAGACTTTCGTAAAAGAGAGCTAATTTGAAATCAGTCGTAAATTTTATTCATATCGTCCAAAGACAGATTTTAAAGTCCGTGGATCACATTAAACTGCCGGTATATTATTAAAAAGGCCATGTAAGTTTTAGAAATATAAAACCGATTAGAGAGGAACAAAATGAATTGAATTCCGATTCATCAATAAATTCCAAAACAATCAGCTTCCAGTAATTCTCGTCTTTGTTCGTTTTTCTTTTCTTTTCTTCTTATTCTTCTTCTTCTTTTTAGAGAGGCATAATTAAACTGATCCCTAAGTGCATTAATTTGTGCCAAAATATATAATGCGTGTTGAAAAAAAACCTCACCTGTGTAGTTGACACCTGGTACATTAAGATGCTTGTTAAACAGTATCGTGGCCCATAAGTATTCATCTGGACTGTACGTATCTTCTAACCATTTCAAAATGCCCCGCGCTTTGACGTCATTTATGGAATAATTCATGAAGTCTCTGCTGAACACACCGTAAGCACTCCCCTTTGCTATAGTAATATTATGTGTGAGCAAGTCCTCCTTCTTTTTCCCTGTAGACCTCCATTTCCCGTCTTTGACAGCGTATATCACGTTGGATCGATACGCTGACTTTTCCTCATAGACACTTTCTATACTATTTGCCCCGTTATATATTGAAAGGATTTTAACGATTTCTGAATGTTTTCAAAGGGAATTCCTGGGACGGGAGGTTTATTACATATCGCCATTTGACGTCAGTATTAGTTAATAAATCGGACATACAGTTCAAATCTGCCTGGAGTCGAGAAAATCCTGCGTATATCACATCCTCTAATTTCGAAGCAATGAAGACATTTGGTAGACAATAATAGACCGGATGTAAATAAAGTATGAATTTCGATCTTATAATCTTGTTCCATTTCACATAAATGTCTCATAATCTAGTCATTTTCATATAATAATCCAATATAAGTAGTTTTCTAAATCATATTTCTCAAAATGATTCAAAATAGACCAAGCAACTTCTGCACTCATTTTTATTAGACGTAGATTCATTTATGCGCTACCCGGCGCCACTTTTAACTGAACAGTAAACAATAGACGGGGTCACGTGACCCATCTAAAAATCATCTAGGTATGACATGCCCTTGCGTAATCGAATCAACTGAGAGAACATACACACGTAAGCAGGCGATAGTGGTACATTAGACATAGAAAAGAAAGTGTACGAGTTGCAAAAGTCCAAAGTCATCACGTTTATCATATAATGTAGTTGTCAGTCTGCCATTACAGTCAATGTTAAGTAAAATATCCAAATACGAAGCACATCTGTCAGATTCTGTGGTGTCCTTTATTTCAAGTGCGTCAGGATATCATGCAAATGACATAATTGTAAAAAATGATTGTTAATTGATAAGACATCTCTATTATAACCTATTCAAAATCCAGTGTATGAAAAACGGGGCGTAACAATTGCTATGAAACACATCAGACAGTATTTGACCAATGCAGGCCATACTGGCAAACTAAATCGTTATAAGGAAGTACTGCTCTTTAGTATAACATGAAATTGTATTTTTTTTTTGTAGATTGTCATTCTCACTTGACTGTATTGCCGGATATGAGCACAGAGGCAAAACGTAGACTTTTCTTCATTATAACGATAATCTAGTATTCTGCGGTTAATGATGTATTCATATACCTTCATTACTGAATGACACAAAACACATCCACGATCCAACCGAAACGTCTTGTTCATGAAGTGGAATTGGCAACAAATAATTGACGGGTGATGAGGAGTAATTATTTACTGCCAATGTAACAATGTCAGACTACATTACACCTTCCCACGGAACAAAGAGAGATGGGAGACCTTGCTCAGAACTGTGAGACATTCTTAGCCATGTAACGATTAATGAATATTTCTTCGTATGCACCTGAAGAACTTGATTTTCCTATCGCCTATACAATTTGACTTTATAAAGATGCTGTTCAACGGAAAACTGCTTCGTGCTATTTATCGCCCACACAATTTATACTGCATACACGTAGATCTAAGTTCAGATAACGCATTACTCTACGCTATGAAATCATTGCTTAA
>CAJDSM010023123.1:1030-17015 GCA_903981925.1 Ostrea lurida
ATTTTAATTTATACATATTTCTGAAACTTTACTAAAATTATTGATAAAATTAAATTTCTTGAAACACTACAGCAAAGATTTCCCCTTTCCCCATGCACACTTTATAACACAATCACAAAAAGATCGACCGCTATAATATTTTTTGTCATGCAATGCTGTGGCCATTTAGATTGTTCCTTTGAAGACTTGCAAGTTTGAAATCGAGATGATCAAGTCATTTCCATGAATACTGCCTTGTAACTAAGTGTTGATCTTATATTCAAAATTATAATCGACAATTATTGTGAGAGGGCATATACATACATGTATACATGTATCTCGTTCGTGACATTCAACGGGCTTCGTAGACGAAAAAGGTTTATGAACTGGCCATGCACGTTGGAAAGGAACACGTCCATTATCCGTTTCAGTATGGTGTTCTGAACTGGCCATATATAACTGCTTTAGCAGTTATAGCAATACAACCTATAACTGACGGCAAATAATTTGTAAAATAAAATAACAAATAGAGTGACATATTTGTGATCGAGAATATGTAATTTCATTGAATCAGGTTGATTGAAGCAGTAATACGCGTCAAATTAGCAGAAAATGTCGATTCCTGAATTACTGGCATCCCGTCACAATTCTTGTTCGTCATCTCCGACGCAATGACCTCGGAGTCCACGAGTTCGGAAATCGCGGAAGAGAAACACGTGTTACACACGTGTCAGATTACCATGCCAATTGCAAAGAAAATTATAATCAAAGTTATTTGGGTGGAACATTTACGTAATAATTACTTTGTTATACATATAGTACTTTTAGTCATTCATGAACACAATGCAATGTTTCAAACAAACGCTATATGTGGACCTTGACGTCAGCAACCGATTATGTTCGGCAATCGCGTTCCCGTGTCGGCTATGACGGGTTATTCGAACGCTCATTCAAGAAATGCTCTCAATCAATATTGCAATGTTTATTTTGTGAAATTTTCACCCAGATTTTAATTATTATATTTATATATTAGTTATATCGGGTAGGTGTTAACTTGTGTATATTTGAGTAGTTGAAAAATTGGCCGTCAGTTAGCAGCTTGTATTGCTTTAAAGAGCAAAAACGCGAAGGAATTAATATTCGCAGACTTTCTTCTTTGCCTTCGCACTTTCGCTCCTCAAGTGAAAAAATGTTGATATGTATACACGCATGTCAAACAGATAACCTTATCAAATACTGCTAGAAGTTATCACTATATATCTATAAACAAGTTTTGGAATAAGGTGTATATCATGGTATATTCGTTTGCATGAAGACAACTTCTTCATGTTCGCATGATTTGATATGTGTGATCGGTCGGCAGAGGATGCTTACTCCTTCATGGCACCTGCTCCTGCCTTCGCTTTTGTCGGAGGTCCGTGTTGCCCTAAACTCGTATAACAAAACGAAACGAAAAGAAACGAAATCTGTAAAGTGAGAAATCGAAATCGATCGAAAAGAAACGAAATCTGTAAAGTCAGAAGAGGGACAATATACTTCTAGATACAAAAAGGCGAAGTTAACATTGTGTCAAACATAATCATAATAAAAAAAACCCATCTATTTTCATCAAATAATTGATAAAACTGAGGGTCATGAGGTATTTTATGGACCTCACCTGGCAGTTATATCAAAAAGTATATGGTCCGAAGCATAATGCCTGAAATTGAGTAAATTATTCAAATTAATATATTATGATTTTAGATTATGCAGATTCAGAGAAATTCATAAAATTTACTTTATATTAATATTTGCCCAAAACTCGGAACTCAGTTCAAAATACTTAAATATTGCCCGGGATGATTATAACATAGCCAAATAGGGGAACAAATTGTACTCAATGTATATTGTCCGTAGTGAGAAATCAAAATGTAACGGCCTTAAAAAATAAAAAGTTTTGATCGAAAATTACTTGGTAAGTCTGTTATTTCGACAATGGATATTTGTAAATTGAGTAATGGAAGCCTTATTTGAAAAGTTTTAAGATATGTTAAATTTACACGGTTTACGGATTTATTTACAACTCGGACCCCCTCAAAACTGAGAGCATGGCTCCGGGTGTACCGGTAGAGTAAGCGTCCTTTCACCTTTCATTTGACAGTCTGATTAACTTGTATACTCGCGTTCGGGACACCTTGGTTACTGAACCAGTGCAGTGGTTTACGGTACGAGATTTCGTTTCTTTTCGATAGATTTCGATTTCTCAATTTACAGATTTCGTTTCTTTTCATCTCGTTTCGTTTCTTTTCGTTTCTCAGTTTACCAGTACCCTGTTAGTTTCGTACTTTTGTCCTTACAATTTACCTTTACCCTCGCAGTTTGCATCATCGCATCTTCTTTTGTGTTTGTTATTTACTAGTAGTAGCATGTTGTGTAAAGGCAAAGATAACGAACAGTGATCAATCTCGTAAGTATATCATTATACAATAGCAACCCCTTTGGGGACCCGGGTTAGAATAGGTCCTCAGTACCCCTTGCTTGTCGTAAGAGGCGACTAAATAGGGCGGTCATTCGGATGAGACCGGAAAAACCGAGGCCCCTCCTTGCTCGAAGNATTCGGATGAGACAGGAAAAACCGAGGCCCCTCCTTGCTCGAAAGCCATGAGCGCCGAGCAAAGACTTAACTTTTTACCCTTCACCGGCAATAGTGACGTCTCCATATGAGTGAAATATTCTCAAGAGGGACGTAAAACAACATACAATCAATCAATATACAATAGCATGCTGATATCGTTTTCCATTGTGTTTATTATAAAGCAGCATTTTGGTCAATAACAAGCATTCTGAGAGTATTGCATAGCAATACATAGTCCCCTTACCGATTACGCAAATTATTGGACTGCAAAATATTCTAATTTTATTATGTAGGCTATATCATACTTCACAATATGGTAAAGGGAAATATTGGTGAGCCTGGATAGGACAAGGGCCACATCTTAGTGAAAAATGAAGAGATTAAATCCAAATCTGATTCTGATTTTGTACTTGGTATGGCAAAGCAATGTACCAAATATCAAATGAATATCTGCAAGCAGTGAGAAAAAAAGTGTGGAAATGATTTACCGGACTGTCTGACGGACAGAGTGCAAACCTAAAGTCCCCTTCGACTTCGTCGGTAGGGGACTAATAAATACTGGCCGCTGGATTGTGTTACCTCATACTTTATCATAAGAGTTTTAGAATATGTGATTTTTCTCTTTTAGCACCCACTCTTAAGCATCTAAAAAGTCAAGTGCTATTATACAATAAGAAAGATTATATCTTGATATAGTAGGATGGCAATTGACGTTTAACATGCTTGATAAGAGTTTAAACTAACTACAGAATCTCATATATTGATTATAAAGGAAAATAAATCTCATATTTTCGATCTAAAACCGCCTACATTGATTTCGTTGGGGAAAACACAGGCGGGGGTGCACGGTCCGGTGGCCAGGTGCTTGTGTGTTTCGAACCAGAACTGCAACAAACATTCCATGTCAACAACTCAAGCTCCAAAATACGGCTGTGGCTGCCATTGTCATCGTGAAACGGAAACCAAAGTTAAATGTCCCTTCTTTACTGACAGTAAAGCGGAACTATAATCTGTAGTACTGCAGACCTTTAAAATCCTGTTCTTTCAGTAAATAATTCACGACAGGTTGGGTAGTATCGAGTTCTATACCTTCTGACGGCTCTGGCAACAATGACCAATGATCCATTTCAAGGACCCGATAAAACAAGGTTTGTTTGAGATATGGTCACGTGACGTGTTACCTGCCCAAACGCTATTAACTACGTCAACCAGTGAAAAAGAAAAATATCCATTTTAATGTTCGGAGCTTTAAAAATGTATTAAACTATTTTATGAACAAATCAAGCGAAGAGATAAACGTGTGCGTTTTTTAAGGAGTCGTATCGAAAAGAGGTAAGATTTATTTAGTATTTCACCAGCATGTTCATGTATAGTTCCACTCTGCTAAGTCTTGGATCGCCACCAATTACTTCAATTTTACGCAGACTTTGCAAACAGTCGATTGGAAACAAGAAGTTAACGATAGTTTATCATACATGAATTCAAATTGAATATAATATTAAGAATCAAACTTTTCTGTGTACACTTATGTTTCAATTTTAAAATTTATAAGAGATAAGGGGTGTCTACATTGTGTTATATTTATAGGGTGTTGGATTGACGATTTTTATGCTCTCATAATGGAGTTCTAAAAGACAATCAATATATATTGCTCAAAAGCAAAGTAGCCCATTAAACGAATCGATTCAATCAGTTGCATATACACGCACCCCTCCTAAATGGATTAACATTATTTTTAAAAAGCCTCATTAAATGGACAGTTGGTAGAGCTTGTGCATATGCAGAGCTATTAATAGTCATTTCTGGTACCATTATCTGATCAACACTGAAATATATGGTTACGTAACAATTTCGTGATTACACGATGAAGATATAAATATTTCCAAAATCTACGAAGTTTAGTCTATACCTTGTCGACACGTACGCGATTTGGGGTTGGTTGATGTGTTACTATGTCCAATATCTGATAACCCTCTTACATTCCCTGTTTCTTTTGTTAAAGGTCCATCGTTTGCATTGGGGATTTTTGGTTAGGAGACATTTAATGGAAGATATAGATATGCGAATATTGGGTATTGTTATGTTGTTTTAAAATTGAATTCTGGACTTAAAGGCTTTATAGAGGTATTTACATTACCTGATTACACGTAACAGTGAAACTCGCATTTCTCTGTTTTCTCGTAATCTACCTGTACTGTTTTAAATGTGCTAGTACTCAGTATTTGATTTTTCGATAAAAGCACTGACATATCAACTTGACATTTCACAACTATGCCATTTATTCCTCAGGTATTACGTGACGGGTATCTAGAAGTACTTTGTCCTGGTTTACAAAGTTTTTACAAATGGTCACCAGTTAGTCGTCTAAGGAAAAACAAGAATATCAGTAAACTGGTGGATGGTCACGAACTGCATCTGATTAATGAACTACTTCATATGATGAATGGCACAATGATCAAAAAACGTTGAAATAATGTTTAAATGAAGTTTTTCTTATGCATAAGGTGGTCCACAAATTTAAAATCATTTAAAATTGTGCCATGCCGTTCACTGTCCGTGTTCGGCACATGGTCTATCAATAAGAGTTGGGCATACAAGGGCCCCTTTGCATACCAGAGGTGGGATCGGGTGCCTAGGGGGGAAAGTATCCCCCGTCGACCGGTCACACCCGCCTTAAGCCTCGTATCTTGATAAGGTAAATGGAGTAATCCGTAGTCAAAATCAGTGTGTAAATACGTCAGACAGCACGTGACCCGATGACAGGTTATACTGGCAAACTAGATCGTTTCAATAACCATAGAATTTGAGAAATACTGACTTTAAATTGTTCGAAAACCTTGTAACATCAACTTGTTCGTCAGTAGCCTGCTTCGATTCTAAACCTGATCATAGGCAGAACAAGCTCTTGCGTATCGAATCGGTTTAAATACTTTATATGTAGGTGATTATGAAATATTGCTACATAAAAATTGGAATTTGACGATGGAGAATTTGAAGTTACCCCGTTTGTCATACGATTAAGTTGTTAGTTTGCCGTTCAGTATAATACTTTTAAGTACGAAGCAGATGTGAAAGGCTGTGTAGACATATATAGCTGGATTTCTGTCAAAATTGAACAAGAATAGTACACTGTATTTCTATGGATTGGATACAAGTTGTTCCGTAAACTCCTGTCAATGCAATTTATAAATCACAAGAATGTCATCCAAACACGCATTTTCAAACTCCGTAGTGCATTATGACAACATAGTAAAAAGAAACCTTACTGGGTCTCTGATGAACTTTTGTACAGCAGTACAAAAACAAAGGTTTCGTGTACATCATCTAATAGTGAATCATTTCCCCATAACAAACCATGAGTACCTGTTATATAATTTAATCATCAATTTATAGTAATTTATCAACAACAAAGAATGCTTTCTGGCATGATTATATTACTCACATCCAGCAGGCTATGTCATAATCTTGTACAATGGTAAATAAATCTTTAATCTCATTTTTTAAGCTTCCTCTATTATGTAGTCTTGAGGGCCAGGTCTTTCAACAATCCGTTGGTATTTCTATGGGCCTAATTGTGCTCCCTTATTGGCAGACTTATATTTGTATTCATATGAAGCAGAATTTGTACAGAAACTGTTACGGGGTAAAAACAAAAAAACTTGCCGTGTCCTTCAACCTTATATAGGTATATAGATGATCTGCCATCAATTAACAATAACAATTAACAATCATAATTTTCACAATGTCCATTTGATATAATCCCGAAAAATCGATATAAAGGACACCACAGAATTTGACATATCTACGTTCATATTTGATATTTTACTTAACATTGACTCTAATAGCAGACTGACAACTACATGTCATTAATAAAATGGCGAAGTAACAATGTATAAACGTAATCAATAGTCAAAAAAACAAAAAAAAACCCACATACAAAATCGAGTGTAGGGCAATATGATAAGCGTGATGATTTTAAGCTTTGCAATCGTCAACTTTCCCTTTCTATGTAGTAATATACCATTATCACCTGCTTTTGGTGTGGTATATTCCCAGTTATTCGATACGCAAGAGCATGCTATGCGTATGAGGACTTTTTAAAGCGAGCCAACTACTAACAAAAACGTTGATTTGTGCAGGGTATAACGAATCTCGTTTAAAGTCATCATTCGCAAATTCTAACGGTCACTATAATGACCTTGTTTGCGATTACAAAATTATCACTAAGCCATATGTTGACTGATTTGTTTCATACCCTTTGTTTGACTGTCATTTTCCTACTAGATTTGACTACGGGTAATCCCGATGGTGTTAACTTCGCCTTTTTGTATGATATCAATAACTCACTGTTAGTTATTCATGTAGTTGAATAATTATAAACAATATTACATTATTTTCCAAAAAATTAGATAATTCTAATGCAAAGTAGCTTATTTAATATGTTATGTATTTTTCAATTGATATTTGACAATGACAATGACTTTATTCTCATATAAACTAATTCCACCCGTGTAGAAAACCGTGCTGTGAATACTAAGAGTAACAGCTTAGCCTGATCTCCGGCAAATCATTGGTAAGTGTAGCTAATAACTATAGCTATTAAAGAATAGTAAAATGAGGTACATCAAAATCTTCCAACAACACCTCGTTGTAGAAACAATTTGTAGACCAATAAACCTCGCCAATACCATACAGTTAACAAAGTCAGGTGAACAAAGTAGGTCAGCAGCTCAGTAAAATATAGACACATCGACCAAATTATGTTAGATGTTCTTTGGAATAGGCCTTAAACATCTTGGATCTACTTCAAAATGTTATAAAATAACCTTTAACGACCGCTTCAAAGTTTATTTTTAAAACATTTTATGTATTTAGCACCATAAAGAAG
Organism: Ostrea lurida; assembly: GCA_903981925.1. NCBI lineage: Eukaryota > Metazoa > Mollusca > Bivalvia > Ostreida > Ostreidae > Ostrea > Ostrea lurida. The sequence continues at coordinate 8,512 of CAJDSM010023123.1, forward strand.
TATCTTTTATTGTTTTAAAATCTATTAAGAAGTGGATTATAGAGATGTCAGTGAATATTCATACGTACAAGAAAGCAAAAGAGGTAATCAAGTGCTTGGAGAAATACATATTCAATCATACTTACTGTATCCATACAGATATTGAAATATATATCAAAGAAAGTGGTCCCCCACCTCCCAATTCATTCGGGTCTGTATTTTTTGATGTGGAAATCGATGAAATTGTTTCTCTTGTGTAAAGGAATTCTGTCTGCCCATCTTTTGTCTGTTTAATTTGTATACCAATGACACAGTCTCACTCTGGGATGCTTCTTATAGTTCATGGTTCAGTCGTTACATCTTACTTAGTATATGAAATAACTTGGCATTATTTGTACCCTAGCTTTACAAGGTTGGATCAGTAATTATTTCTTCAGGATGCTTTGTCTAAAGATGTCCATTTTCCCCCCAAAGGAGTTTGTTCAACTAATATTCAGTGACATTAATCATAAAAACTCGTAATAAGAATACGTGCACTGGCGATAAAGTTTCACGTGAGAGTGCTTCGGTGTTCATAATTTGAAAAGAAATGGACTTGCTTTAATTAAGAACTCTCAAACATTGACTTGATAAAAAATGATACGCGAAATTATTTCATTACACAATTCAAAGACAGAACAGTCCAAGCAAAATACAACACGTACTACTACAGGAAACACTTCTTTAAAAAATGCCCCTTCAAAATACATCCCCGTCTCAGCGTCCTACATACATAGATTTGTTTACTAAGAAATAGATCCCCTTTTTAATGTCTTATATTAAGTCAATTTTTCGGTAAACCAAAAGATTGAAAATTTATAAAGTGGAACTCTTCAGGGTGCAGTTTATGAATTTAAAAAAATACTAAAATTACGGGAAAATCACCCTGAGGTGTACATTGTGACGAACATGGAGAGCGAGGTGGGATGGTTTCGCCCACAACATTGTTCAGTTCGGTGACTGCTGAAATTAAACAACATTGTTCAGTTCGGTGACTGCTGAAATTAAACAGATTGAAGAAATTGCGTAAAGTACGAGTATCATGGGGAAGACATCGATAGATTTCAAAAGTTTTTACTCTTAGTCTCGCTCTATTTCAAATTCAATGAATCAATCAAAAAGCAATGAATCTGATTTTAAACGACAAACGTTAAGTGAAAACGTGTAGGATTTGGGAAATAGTACAGATAAAAGGAGCGAAATTTTGGTGAATTATTTTGACAACCGCAAAAACAAAACATTACCCGGAAGCCCGAGTTGGCTTTTAAAAAATCACGTGATCGATAGACAATTCGTGAACAGAAGATTAAATGTACTTGAAGTTTAAAGCACAATTGTATTATTTACCCATTGTAGGGCTTTGAAAGCTGTCGATAAGACGGTTATGATAACGAGATTATCGTGAATTTACACAGATTCAGGAAGGTAAATTAACAGAAGTGGCTAATTCGGGAGAGAGTGGACTAATTAGTTAAGCTTTCTCAGAAGTAAAGCACTGTATACCTGCGGAATTATCGGTAGAAAACAGCAGCAAAAGCAGGGGGTGAGTGTAGTGGCGGTCAGGGTAAATGTGACATACTAGTATTCAAATAATAATATCCGGAACTCATTGTGGAATTTTCATGCAAATATTTTACTTTTATGTTTTATAATATTTGAGATTTGAAACAAAAGTCAGTCAAAACATTTTTTCTTTTTTCAAATCGTAATAAGTCTTTTATGAAATGTGCAATTTTCTATTGATGTATGAACCCATCAATTCCTTTGACGTACTGTGTCAAAAGTAACCATAGTATCTATAGAATCATGTATATACCCCCCCCCCCCCCAATAACTCCTCGTGCACACACCTGTATCCGCCGCTGGAAATGTCATAATGATCTTGTCAGTTTTGAGATTTATTCATCTTATTATTTGCTCATAAATTCGGTGACCTACTAACAATATTTTACATCAGAATAATTTGTTTTTAACGGTAATGTTTCTCAAAATCACAAATAAAATCGATATATTTTGCATCCTGTTATCAATGTTATGCTACCAACTATGCAAAATCTATGACATTAAATGTTTAAATTACAGCGATAAAAATTAAATCAATGTTCATCTATTTGGCAAAATAAATTAAACAGAAATTAACACTCAGCCAGTACGTGTTGGGTCGACATAACTTTTTATTTTGTATGAACAATGATAATCAATTTACTAGCCTCGATGGAATATAACTGGTATAGAACTATATAATTGTGAATTTTAATAATAATTACTTCAAACGATGATAAAGTAAACTCTGTATTCAAATCTCAATTTTCTCTGATAAAAAAAAAAGGATTGCGATAGTCCAAAAAATTGTGTACATGTATATTATGACGCAATACATTAATCGTGCAGGAACGGGGGGGGGGGTGCATTGGGTGCATGTGCACCCCCATTTTAAAAGGAAAATGTTAAAACATCTCAGCTTCCGGGGACTTCGCCCTATGGACCCCCTATCAGAGTCCGTCCTGGACTCGCTGGGGGACTCCAGACGCTGGACCCCTACCAGGGCTAACCTGCCACCACTGGGGTCCTAAAACGGTGCCCAGATCCCTTGCCTAGTTATGTGCAACCCCCCCCCCCCATTCCCCCGTGGAAATTCCTGGTTAAGGCCCTGGTCACGACAACAAGCGAGATCAAATGTAACTTAGCCCCCCCCCTCCCCCCTCCCCCACCCCGAGAGCTACAGAATCTGCCAGCTAAAAGTGATTTTCATATTAGCATGATCAATGGTCTGGGTGGGATAGCCTTTCTTGTTGGTCCTGATTACACGAGGTAATGCTATTGAACTTTCTACTTAAGCAAATCCGTCTCCTGAAATTATGAACAATCATTTCAAAAATTATCCCAAGCGAAAAAGGAAAATTATTTCAAAACTTTTAGCGTTACCAAATGGAAAGCAAATTATGGAACGCCCGTGAGGTGGCAGTGTCATTGTTTGGGTACAATCTGTCTTAAGGTTTCAAACACCTACGTTGTATATAAAATGATTAATGTTGAAAAACCAATCTTGTTTATAGCACTGTGTACACAGTTTAATTGAGGACATATGAATAATTCAGAAACCAGAACGATGCATTTGAATTCATAATCAAAAGTTTAATATAAAATGCTTGAAGTAGTTATCAAACTTCTGATAAAATATTTACAAACTAAATTTATTTTAGCCCGATTACAAAATTCATTTCATTAAATTCATTGTTGGCTATCCAGTTTTAATTCTCCCTCTCTGAATTATCACACGGTGCTTATTTGTTTAAAACACACTTTTCGCTTATCATGAAACAAGTTGATTAAGAGTTTCGGGAAAACCCTAAAGATTAGTTAATTGCAAAACTTCCTGTGATCGATGAATTGAATTCTAGAATGACTTATATCACTAGTGTAATATTAACTTTACGCTTGAATTAGGAACACACGCAGACGTTCTCAATTAATGACTTTCAGGTACATTAAACCTGCATCTTGATCTTGTTTCTACCCCAAACATTATAATTCCCAACTTTGGAGTATGTTAGAATTAACAAAATTGATATTCCTGGTTGTATTGTGGCAAGCTAAAATATTTGATATTTTAAGGCAACCCGTTTGCATCTCTCTCTCTCTCTCTCTCTCTCTCTCTCTCTCTCTCTCTCTCTCTCTCTCTCTCTCTCTCTCTCTCTCTCTCTCTCTCTCTCTCTCTCTCTCTCTCTCTCTCTCTTCTCTTCTCTCTCTCTGACCGTTTCTAAGTTTTATTAGTTCACAAATATTGCCAGTGAAAAACGTACTGTTCTCCCATTACTACCCATGTGAGATAGGTTTCTCCCATGTGAGAAGCCTCGTGAGATCCGCCTATCTCACTATGAGCACGTGACTCGATAAGTCGGACTACTTTTAGGGGAAATCCGTCTGCTATTTTTTAAAAAAAAAACTTCAAAAGAATATGGCCACCTCCGTTATACGAACAATTTACGAAACACAAGGCCCTGTCCTCCCCGAATGTACGCAATCCCCAGCGAGCTCGATGTACGATTTTTATCGCTCAATGAGACCCCAGACATTATGTACAGCAAACCCCGATAACTATTTTACTTGGCGGGTTGTTACAAACAACAAAAATCTCGGATCGATGAAAGATGGTTTCTAAGTGGACCGGGAAGAATAAAAATTGAGTCTCCCATTAAAAAGTTTTAGCTAAAAAAGCTGGCTTACCTGAAGATCGAAAATTCACTTAACACGACGTCAGCAAAACATTAGTCCAGAAAATGACGGACAATTTTCAATGTCCCAGATTCCCTCCTTCAAAAGTGTATGTTTACGGGTCACAAAAATCCAGGATCACTGAACAACTATCGTACACTAAATAACACTCATAAACATGCAATTTCCTCTATTCTGTCCGCAAATACATCTTGTGAAAACCAACGTACACATGCACCCCCCCCCTTCCGCCCCCAGCCGTGATGCATCTGTGGGACGGAAATGCTAGTGACTAGATCTACTGCACTGCAGCAAAACGCAGTCAGTCACTAGAAGTAGGTCTGGAAACATTTGTTAAGGGTCTTTTCGCTGGAAGCACCATCCAAAATTGCCAATTTGAGGTTAATATCCACAACAATCCTTCACAGAAACGGAGACGTTTGATTCCGATTGAACGTGTTTTAGTGATGCGGTTTTTTGTGTGACTACACGAGTAAAATAGTTACGCTGTGATTTTTTCTGAATTCTTTATAGAATTTCGATTTCTTTATTTCTATGAGCTGTTTTCTTTGTAAACAGCAAACAATGAATAAAATTTGTTGATTAATATTTTTTTCTCAATTTCGTTTATATTTTACTAATTACTCTCAAAGGCGCATTAATTTATGATTAAAAAAAATAACATTAAAATATTTAATTTTCTCCCTACTTGCTGTGAAAATCATTTTATTTCCGCAGTACATACATACAGTATGTACTGAAAAATACGATCTGTTTGAAAAATAATGTTAAATTTTCAATTTTCAAAATTTAAATTTTTGAGTTTTATTTCTATCTATTGAAATTACGTAGAATGAAGCTTTAATGGAGAAAAATAATCCATCATGAGTCAATCCATGTGGATATCAGGAAATCTCACCCTCGGGGTGGAAATTTCGGTCAGGGACTCGGGCAAGCCTCGTCCCTGACCGAAATATCCAACCCCTTGGGTGAGATTTCCCTAATCCCACATGGATACTCATGATGGATTCTTAAATAATCTCAGTAAAAAATCGATACAAAATATTAAAATATTGGGCTGTTTATTTGATACACTTGTCATCAAGATATTGGTTAATTAGTTAGCACAAAAATTGATCTAATTTTTGTAAATCAACAAGAAGTGCATGTAGATTTCTTAGACAATGTTATAAATCACTACTTATTATATTTATTATTCAGATCGTACCTGGTGTAAATTTGAAAATCTCAAATTTCTAAATGCTGGCCATTTCATTTCATTTTTAAAATCTTAATTATCTAATGTATCTGTTTTTCTGACTGATACTTTAGCCTTAAGAAAAAAAATCTCACAAAACTATTCCTATGAAATGTTTGAGAGCTCTTAGGATGTCAATACCAAACTAATGCAGATCAGCAGTTGATACGTTGTTTTTTTTAACTTCCTATTTTATCTTGATAAGTCAACCTACTGAGCTACCCAGCTAAGGGATAATATGAAAAGCATTCAGACTTACTCTGCATTACAATTGATTTCTTCACTTCCACCGGATGATTATATTCGTCCATTGTCTCAACAGGGCAAGGTCAAGAATACTTACAACTTTATAAATTAGCTCAGATCAATGTTAAAAGTTTCACTTAGCCAATATTCTTGACCTTGGACACTACTTAGTGATAAGTAGTAGTTACACAATAGGTTTAATTGGTTATGTACAGAAGGACGAAGGCGGGGCAAAAATGTCAATGAGGACGCGCAGCGTCCGAGTGACATTTTAACCCAAATCTTAATGCCTTACTTTTGGGTCACAGCACATTGTCTAGGCATAATCAACCTTTGTGTATCATATCTCTGCATTAAAAGATATTGGACCAAGACCGGTAAAACATTTAGATCTATAACTACATGTATGTATTTCTACAGGCGATCTTAACCTTGATCACAAAGCCATGGGCCAATGTACATTGTCTGTAAATAAGCAATCTGTGTAATAAATATCACCTAATCCATACAAATGACCCTGATCAGGTGACCTTCGCGTTGTTTCAAGGTCATGGCACCTTTTCCGATCGGGGTGCTTTGTCAACAAAAAGTATCGCCCGGTAATAAGCAAAAAGTTATGCCAGGTAATAAGGAAAGTATTGCCCGGTAATAAGGCAACGTATTGCCCGATAATAAGCAAAGTATTGCCGGTAATTAAGGAAAAGTATTGCCCGGTAATAAGCCAAAGTATGCCCGCCCGGTATAAGCAAAGTATTGCCGGATAATGACAATCTCTGAACAGTTAGAGATTTCTCCATTACAACGTTACGGTCAATGTAAGACGAGTTCCATCCTCGCAAACAACGGTTACATGTATGATGGTGGAGAAAATCGCTGCGAAGCACCGTGGTAATCGACGATGAATGAGTTGCTGAAATAAAGTTTTGGGGAAGGGGTGGGTGGTGGTGGTGGTGGGGTGAGTCAACGAATCGATCGTCATTTGTCTTCGTTCCATTACCCCGATGCTAAGCTCATAAGTATTTAAACGTACGACTTATCTTGTCGGGCTCACGGCGGGTGTCAATCTCTCACTAGACATTATGTTCTGGGTAGAGATTGGGCGGGTGTGACCAGTCGACAGGAGATGCTCACTCCTCCTAAGTACCTGATCCCACCTCTGGTGTATCCAGGGGTCCATGTCTGCCCATCTCTTACTTTGTACTCTGTTTGGGTCTCGCTGTTCGTTATCTTCGCCTTTTCGTGTAAAAAAATAAAAAAGAATAGATTACCCATAGACAACAACGGACAGAAATATATTGCTTTAAATAGAGCGCCCGAGTGACTTAGATGAGCCACCCAGTTAATAAAATTGACTGTAAATATGTGTTTTCTCTCAAAAATGCCCTTTTTTGCAGATTTGCTGAATATGAAATGAGAAGCAGTACCACGTGACCATTGTCATGGGATCAAAACCTTCTACGGTCCAGGAGACCCAGCAGCGATCCTCCTCGGCGCCAAATGTAACGAAATCACATCAAAATGGGGTCTCTTCACCGGGACCCGGCACCGACACACCCTCTAGTTCTCGTAATCCTCCTAAATCTGCCGCACCTGTCGTGAGTGTTGTAATGTAGCTCTTTTGTAATTGGAGGTAGTTATGACCATGTACAATTTGAAATATTGAATTGGTAACAAAGCTTCTCAAAATTCTTGATAAATCTACATTTGATTAATGACCTCATGATTACCTCCTATCACGGTTTCTTTATGTGTCGCTGTTATTTATTTATCTGTTCATTTTTTGCATTGTATGTTACTTGCTCTTTTTTGTTGCGTTCGTCAGTGTTGTTTGGTGCATGCTGGAATTAATAACCACAAAAACTGCGATGGATAATGGGATTTTAAGTTTTCGGTTTCCATCAATCTCACATAATTGATTTATGGACTTTCATTGGGTTCCCCGATGCATAACATGAGTGGATATTTTATGTAACCATAGCACACTTTAATTATGCATAAGTAAAATTTAATTAACAAAACTGCTGTGGTCACGAACAAAATCTCCCTGTTAAAGATCAAAGAGCATCAAAACTCATCAACAATTTTTTGCGCATGACATTCATATTAGATAAGATTCTCCTTAAGTTCACATACGTCATTTTTTTTTAAATTTGTCCTTTTGTTACACATCATTCATTGTAATTAGTTAAATGTTAGATCCGCTTGCACACTTGATTGGTGTAACATCTACGTTTAATCAGATTGCACATCAAACAGCATGCTTTCCAGTCTGTCTTGTAGAGTTGTACAGCTCATTTTGCTTTCCATCAACCGTCGTAGCTCCTCTGTGTTTTTCGTCACGTTTATGGATCCCGTTGTCTCGTGGTAATTTAATGTTTTACAGATGTTTTTTAAGACTATTTGTACAAGTTTTGATCAAAAATTTCAAACAATAGTACTTGTTCTTGTACTACATGTATATACAAGCCGAGGTGCAAACACAACCTATTGACATCATTAGAAAAAAGGAAACATGGCGGTCTCTCTATAAAGAATCAACCTGACTGACATTGTCTTTAAAATGTCGTATCATCGCTCGTATGCATAAAAAATGATGAATATTTGAATCAGCTAGCGGGGTATGTATTGTGTTGCAGGTTTTAAATGAAAAACGGAGACATGTCAGCTCCTGTTCAGCTTGTGCAACAAAATGCGTTTGATTGTTAAGAAATGGAGTGTTGTAGTGCAGGTTTGTTGCCAACTACCCCTCCCCCCCCCCCCCCCCCCC
>CAJDSM010023128.1:0-10140 GCA_903981925.1 Ostrea lurida
CGAATATATTGCCAGCATGTTAATGTTCACAAAAGTAGGAGAGGATCTATGTAGAGGGGATGTGGGAGTCCCTCCTTATACTAGTTTACGTGGTTATTATCTTTATCTCATAAAGGACGATCATTCGTGTGACGAGCGGTCCCTCCCAATTTTTTTTGGACTAAAAGATGATATTAAAGACCCATTAGCATCAGGCATTTATTCTGAAACACCGCAGGCAAGCCCAGTTGCTGATGTAGAGAATACCACATATGAGCTTTTGCATTTGCATATTTTCTATTTTAGTTACTAAACAATCTATAAATCAAGAATACAATATACTAACCATTATACTATAATTGTACCGTTACTACAATTCCAACTTAATATCTATAAGAATGATAGGTCGCAGCGAATTTGCACTTATAACTCAGCTGAACAGCTATTATCTCACTAAGAATGCATGGGCATTTGAAGTCATTGTAACTCAACACATCAAACTTCACATATAAAATATTATTTTCAAATGACTTTTGTATAATAAATGCGTTCATTATACAGCTCGCTCAATATGAGTATAAGATGCTTTACTGTTTAAGATGAGTATATGCAAAAAAATGGAGGCTAACTAACTAACTGGAGTGGTGTGCACAAACCATTCCTACTTGCATCCTCCATATAAATTCAAGTGTGATTCGTCCATACGTGAGTACAAGTGAATTACGCAACATATCGTATAGAATATGCGATTGTTAGCTACTCTAGACAGTGATTGTAGAGACAGACAGTAGAGAGGAATGCATATATAAATTTCACACATACCAACAGGAAGATATAAGTAGAAATGTTGAGATCGTAGAATAGTAAAAAGAGAGCATTGAAGCATACGACATAATGTAACGTGGATCTACTGTCTAAATCAAGGGCGGATATACAGAGAATGATTAAAAAGTGGCCTGGTCAAGGAAAATTGTCCAAGGAAACCTCCTTAACACTATATTTACAACATAAATTCATAAAATGTATTGAAAATTAAACAAGAACAGTAACAGAGACAGATTCTGATTTTTATGTGAATCCCAAGACGTAGAACAAGCCACCGAGCCCACACCATCTATTAAACACGCATAGACATTGATTTCAACTGTAAAATCTGTGTATGAAACAGTAGATTAACGATAGTACGTTTCGAAATTGCGAGTATGTTAATACGCTAAGTGACGAGTAAGAGAGAAATATATGTCACATGCATATTTTAGGAACCCCTATCCAATTTCCATCTGGAGTATTTAATAACTAATCGTATGTGAGCATTCTAAGCCTCCTCGCTCGTCTAATCCTTTAGATATGAGCTTAATTCTGTTACATATCTAAAGTTTAGTGGGCGCAATCGTATTGAAGGATAGTATATAGCTGAGCAGAGTAGAGAGAGTGAAGGGAATTATCTCGGAGAATATTTGTTGATTAAGATATTTCTTTTCTTTTTGTTCAGAGTCATCTGAGAGAGTATCGAGATCTCAGAGACACCGACGATGACATAGTGATTATGTATACACACCCGACTTTATCATTTCCGAGCCGCACACCCTCTGACCGAGTAAACGAAAGATAAACATGCAAAGAAGAGGAACCAACAATGGGTAGCCGTCTATCGAGATAAACAAATAAGACATCGAAAAGAAATCGACGAAGGACCTGCATAGAATAAAAAAGAGAAGCACGTAACATAATAATAACACCTCATAGAGGCAAGCAGGATGATATTGTGAGAATTGCGATTTGACCCCCCCCCCTTCTGCCTATCAGGGAAACCACACGCGGATACCTTACATATAATCTTCGGCGCGGCCATGGAACAACACCTATTATCATTCTAAGCGAATGCCATTATAATCTATTTAGTTACACATAAGGGAGAAGGGGGAGGGGGGGGGGGGAGGACCATGCTTTCTCGTGTAACAGTAAACTAAAAAAATGGGGTAGATTTTTTCTGCAATCCGGTACAAGAATCTAGAATGTATTTCGCGATTAACAAAAACATGTATTTGATTTGGCCACTGAAAATAAAATCAGAAATTTTTCAATTTTTTTTTTTTAAATTGAGAAGGGTGGCCACTAAGAGAGCAGTGTATTAGAAGGGGCCCCACGACCCGCCCCCCCCCCCCCCCCCCCCCCCCTCCTCACCACCCCCCCTCCCCCCCCCCCCCTGTTCTACTGTTAGCCTCTTTAATTTCAAAAAACCCACGCCACCACTCCTGACCTCCACCCCTGAATTCTATTTTCGATTCTCATATTATGCCAGTGCCTAAAGATTTTCAAACTATGAGTGTTTTTTAATGCCCTATTATATTTAGATCTTATAACGATTCAGTAAAAAACATACCCTATCTTATTAGAGTTTAATGACACGGAAATGGCAGCATATATCCCCTCCCAATTATATAATATTGTGCCATTATAGCAGAAGGTAGAGGGGTTAATGAATTTCACCATTATAGCATGCTTGTCTTGTTTTTTATTTGACGTTTCTTTTCTTTATTCTGATCAGGCGTTGAGTTTTGTGTGATTTGTTATTTGTTATCCGATAGATCCCGGCTAACCGCTATATTCGCTGAATCTCTTTTTTGATGGTTATCGTCACTAATTCTCGGGGGAGGAGTCGTAGCCGGGAAAGTAAACATTGTAAGGAGCGGCGGGATTGCACCCCACCCCCTTGGATACATGTAAGCTCCGGTCTGGAGAGGGAGTTATTTATGTTCTCTCTACTACCTGTTCAAATATAAAGAACACTCTCACTTAACTCCAAGTAAAAACTAAGGCCCTAACTCTACTACACATCATCTGCATCTCCTCTAACTGTCGCCTTCGAATAACAGACCGCTCTAACCTGGCATCTCCGCTCTCTCTCAGCATCTAAGCTAACTAAACTACATTCAGCCTAAACTAGATTGGTAATGAAAAGCTTAAATTCCAAAAGGCGAATGGGAGAGAAGAACATCCATACTACTCTCTCTCTGCTCTCTCTCTCTCTCTCTCTCGTCGTCTCGCTCTTCTCATCTCTCTCTCTTCTCTCATCTCTTCGTCTTCTCTCTCTACGAATCTCTAAATCATCTGTATTGTGTCGACAGTCTCTCTACTGTAGCTAACTTACAAACTAAAACTAATATTTGAAAAGCTTGATTTCACAGGAACGAAATAAGGGGAGAGGTTGCACCCAGGTATACTTTGTTACTTTTTAAATTTCATATTTAAAATTCACATTAACAATACCAGAACATTTAGCAAGTCATTGAATTTTATTTAAGTCTGGAGTTTGTTTCATGATCTCCCATGGCCAGGGACGCAAAGCGCACGGAAATCTGACATTCTTTACAAACGAGACGGTGTTGGTTTGGTGGGTTTTTTTTTATTGATGCACAAACATTTTTAATCAAACTGGGGTGGGAATGAGGGGGACGCCGACCTAGATGCGGCCTTTTTGAGAAAAAAGTAAAACAAAATTTAGTACCGGGACCCCCACCCCTACATAACCCCTCTCCCTAGTGAAAACAATCACTTGTTCATACGTGACATATTATTTTAGTTATAGTATTTCAGGGGGTTGCTTTGTGGTAAAAGACGTGATGCCCACAATTAAAAGCCCTAAAAATCTGGGGGGGAATTTAGGAGTTTCGCCTGGCTCCCGCTTTGATTCACCCAAACTTCCAGTCTGATGAGCCCTCCTCTTTATCAACTTCCCTTTTTTTTTGACAAATCCGAAATCCGCCACTGCTTAACGTCGTAATGACGGAGAGAAAAATTGCCATATTACTAAATAAAAGTAATTTTCAGTTTTACTAATTAATCAACGTATAAAGTTGGGAAAATTTGGGCAGATCGTAATAAGTCGAATTTTTCCCTCCATTCAATATTAATCAGTGAATTTGGTTTCAAGTATTAGAATAAACGTATTGCCATATATGAGTTTTGGGTATGGTAGGAATGGTAGAGAAAGTGAATTTCTCATATGCTGCAGAACTACTTGAATAATTAAATAAATTTCTTTATAAAAATCATATCCTATCAGAAATGCAGTAAATAATACTTACACCTCTTTGGATCCATCGCTTATCTCTACAAATGACCAGAGTGCGTCTGTTGTCCGCACGGCCCCCTGTCGGAAGGCTTTGATTGGGAGACCTTTGATGTCACCGCGCTCTTTTTTTTTGACTGAATAGTAACTGAAAGGTTGACTGCAATGGTCACTGAAATGTACGTTGCAATTTCAGTCGACTGAAATGTTCACTTTTGAAAGTCACCTGAATGGTACCTTCAGTTTTTATGAAAGGATTGGCTTCTTCCTGATAGGAGAGAGAGAGAGAGATGAGAGAGGAGAGAGAGCGAGAGGAGAGAGAGGGAGAGAGAGAGAGAAAAAAGGGAGACGAGAGAGAGAGAGAAGAGAGAGAGAGAGAGAGAGATCTTGTATATTGTTTACACCATACTTGAGATGTTCACTTTTCATATATGGGGAGACGTCATATACATGTACATCTCAAACGTTGGTAAATCAAAAAAAAAATTCATAATGCTTAGTGGACCAAAATAGAAATCGCCGCTGTGTTTGAAATATGAATATCCATAAGAAAGATTAGTAAATGGAAGAAAGTCACAGGAAAAAATCACGAGAAAAAAGTCCCATATATATATGAAAAAAACGTCGTAGGAAAAAAGTCACAAGAAAAAAAATTCCAGATTGTTAGAACAAAGAAACATATTTGATTTTCCAATTCAAGGGGCCCCATCAGGGCGCAAGAAATGAAGAATACACGATACAAGTGTATACATATTACAATCATCAGCATGTATTAGCTGGTGCCCACGCAATAAGTGTCTGTAGTTATACCAGCGAGAAAATATCATAATATTTCATATAGTTATAGGATGAGTTTCCTGTATAAATTCACCACTCATTGACTTGTAAACAGTCTAATTTGTCTATCCACTGATATAACCCAATTGGTAAAAATTGCACCCCATCGATAAAATTGCACTTGTCAGAAAAAAGGTGACCCATACCATCGGTACACAACCTCCCCCCCCCCCTCCCGGGAATAAATAAACATGACATGAGAAAATGTACACATACAGTTTACTTTTAGTTTTACAATAACTTTCTTTCCTATTTAGTACGTGTCGAGAATTTGAAAATAATTAATATACTGTGACATTTTATTCCCTTGACTTTCCTATGCGTGACTTTTTCCCTGGGACCATATCTGGCCTAACATCCTAAGAAATCACGTCACTTGACCTGAAAACCTGATACTACATATTGCACATAGCTTATTGGGACAGTTTTGCCCTATTTCATGGCGAAGAAAAACGGTTGGAAATGTCTTTAGAAAGAATGACTGTAATCTTATTACTAGTATGTTGCCAACGACAAACATAAAATATGTTTTACTGATTTCTAATTATAAGCACTTTTTTATCATATATTTAGAAAAATTAAGGGTAATATGATTTCATTGATTGTGCCATGGTATCATAAGAAATTAGCACTAGTAATTTAAAACTTTTTAAAACCTTTGGGAATACTTGTAGACCATTGTAATGAAAAGTACCAGGAGAATGTTTCAAGTTCTATTTAATCTATTCTTCAGAGAAAAACAAGAAATAAAAGTAAAACAGTAAACTTATATATGCGCACTTGAGTACTTCAAAGTAGTATATATATATACATATATCATATTGAAACTACACAAATAATTCACAGTGTCGGAACAGTTTATAGTTGATAGGTATTAGATTAGAATATATATATATATATATATATATATATATATTAATATATATATTATATTTATATATATATATATATATATATATATATATATATGTATATATATAGTATCATAGCTTCCAAAAATGCATAAATGTATAGTGTATATATTGTGATAAAACAAATGATCCTAAAAGTAATTTAAATGATGACTGTAAGTACATCAATTTATGTGTATATATTTTGAAAAAAAATGCCGGAAAAACACATTTTTTATGTTGTGGGTTATTACGTTGCCCAAAATTTCAAAGTACATGATATAAATCTTCGACATTTGCCTTTCAGAATATATATGTTACATTATAAAAATTATTACTAATGCCTTCATATTTTTATTGTTGAAAGTTTGTGGTTAGTTTTAGGAAAGACTTGAAATTTTCTGGTAGTTTAAAGGGTTAAAGATCGTTGTTGATTTTTTTAATTTTTGGCTTCTTTCTTACACACGGCTCGTTGTGACATCAGTAAGACGACTCTTTCTGTGCAATAATGAGATATGAGTATCGGCATCGGAAATATTACTGAAAGTTAACTGAGACCCATTGCAAAAGTAATTTCTAGAATAATGCGGGGGAAAAGTCCACGGATATGCCAAACACGAAGGAAAGAAGAACTTCTCAGGTTAATAACGTTGAACCGCTCCACCACAAAGTTTTTCGCCTAAGTTAAACCCAGTGGCTTCTGCTACTGTTTTTACGATGAGTGTTATCATTTCATTTACTGATTTTCGAGTAAATTTTTTCACGTGCTGACTAGCAGACAGAAACGAATTTCAAATTAAGATACGCAAACGCACACCATTTCATTCTTATCCCAGCCAAAACAAAGAATGGCCACCAGAGCTCAGCAAACTCAATGGACACTTAAAAGATAAAAAACATTGACATATAAAATAAAGTGGGAAATGTTAGGAAAACACTTCATCATTACTTCAAAACATTTCAAAAAAGTGTAACTTTGTTCTATACAAATATCTTTATAATCATGTCATCCCCGAAAAATCTGTCAATGTTATAATCGTTAGAGACTTGTCAGTACATAGCCTATTCCCTAAAATTTCTATTATACACATCCTGTGCTTGTAACCTGCTTAACAATAACATTGGCGAACTATCAATGTATTTGATACATATCATAGTCCCAAAACACATACAAAATCGAGCGTAGGGCAACACGGACCTTCAACGTTATCATGCATTTGTTACTTCGCCATTTTATATTGATCAGTTCACTGCTTTCACAGATCTGGGTGTCCGTCCCGCACGTATTGATAATCACCGTCACTTGGTGTGCTACATTAAACTCACTTTATACAATTAACAGGTGCTGAGGTGCAAGTTATATGTCAGTCTATTTGTTTAAGAGCTTGTTGCCAATATTGTTGCTGTTGGATTACTTGGATACCTAGTTAATATAACAAAATCGTACATTGCATTTTCAGACATGAGTTCCGAGAAACACCAATTGATTTTCATGTTAAATAAAGTGAATAACAAGGATCGTGAGAAATCAAAGAAATTGTACAGAATATATGATTATGATCAGCAGAGTTGTCGCATAAGTTATGAAAATTGAAGATGGTGAAGTTGACTTTTGCTGTCCGTCGTGTATAGTTGAGTTTAACAGTCTATTTCCAAATGTAAAATATTTAAGTGTGAGACAAATATGGAAAACTCTGTAGTGTATTAATGCAAATTTCAAGACATGTCATGTGAGTAAACCTACGGTAACAATCTCACATTGTAATGTGCGTGCTACATCTTTATGCTACATGTACTCAATGACTGCATTAGAGTGTACTGGACACTATCAAATGAATTGTAAACGACTGCATGTTTAGTTTGGTATGAGACTGTTTATGACTTGTTTTTATGTTTCATTATTATATCTAAAACCAAAACCATATAGGTTATATGGTTTAATTATAGTTTCACTAATCAATATAATGCGAGGTGCATGATCTTCATCAAAATGTATTTCTAATTTCAGTTATTTCTGAATATATTTGAAATGACATGTAAATGGATATGAAACTAAAACATTAATATCATGAAGAAAGAATACAAAAATACATATTAACATTCGTCTCAAGAGCACTGCAAAGTGGGGCAAGAATGGCTTAACATTCGAGCGCACCAAATTTCATTACGAATAAGAAGGGTCAACATAATCTACCCCTATCATCCACTGTACCCAGAATTTGACAAATTAGAAACAGCATGACTTCCTCAAGAACACCTAATTGTTAATGACCCGCGTCATTCACTGACTGAGACTATAAAGCAAACGATTATTGAATAATGTTTACACCAGGCGATTACCACTCGGTCCTGTCTCTTTAAATCAAATTAATCTGTTTAAAGACTACGAAAGTAAACACCTCCTTTCAATCTACCTGGTCGGTGAACCACTGTCAACCAGGTATAACCAAGTTTCAGAATGAAATCAAGAAATTGACTGGCATTTGGGGAAAAGCCTGTGTGCATGTCTTGCGATCGAGGAGTCCGTCCAAGCATATGCATTTAAGAATATTTACAAACCACTCGAATAAGAAGACATTTTTGGATTTTGCATAAGCACATATAAGCACATTCGTCATACACTATCATAATAAATCATGACTGGTTGATATATACTTTAGTGTGGGTAACCGTGATTGATAAATAATTACACTAACATCAATGTTATGCTATAAATAGAAATTATCGACCCTCATTGGAAACGTCGTGTAATTATAATTAGTGTTTACAATATATATATATAATATTCAAAAACTTGAAATATTAAGCATTAGCGTCATTTCGATCAACCTGCACATGAAAACTGACCATCCTGAATCTAAAGTAGCCCATGCCAATTTACGCGCCAACAACTATATAGCGATTCAGAAGAGGTGTACTTACCCTTAATATCACTCTCATTTAATAGTGATATATGAAAGCTCCGAAATATTGTCATATGTACAATGCACTACCAGGCTTTCCACCATCAGAATGAGTTGTCCACTGTTTGAAAATTCTTCACATTATATAATGTTTTGTCACATAAGTTCTCATCAGGCTTTCCCCATTGGGGAAATTTACACCATTTACTTAGATAGTGTCTGGTATTGAAATATATAGTTTTAATTACAGTATAGCAATGATTCGCCATGAAATGTTGGTATATTTCGTCACCTATTACGATTTTCGTCATTGTAACAGAAATACTTCAGAATATAAATTTAAAGAATCAGATATAATAATTCCTTTGATATTTTTGTCTCCTATCTTAAATACATGTAATTTTCAATACATATCTAGTTCTTTAAAATATTGATACTTCAGCACTGTGACTCGTACTTTTTATTTACACGGAAAACCCAGTCTATTTTTAGAACAGGGGTTTTATCTTTCCAAATATAGTTTATAATGTACCTGTTCAGGGTATTTCATGGAATGTCCCTGATGTATAATAATAAATCCCATAACATTGAAATATGAATGTGCTAGAAAGGTAAACTGTTCTTACAAATTTACTTAAATTTATTTGAAAAAAAAGCCACCGTAAATATTCTTTACATCGTAATTATTAGACCAAACATTATGGAATGTAGTGAAATTTGATGTTTAAGATCATCAGAATAATTTGAATCTTCCCCAAGCAAGACTTTCAACTATGCCACGTCGTTTCACGCATTCGTTTGTGTTGTTCACTTAAAACGTCCATACTCATACAAACAGGCGAAGTTAAAATTGTTTACACTCATATAGAGCGATTTCAAGATCAAAATGTCATATTAAAATTTGCCGTAGTGCATACTCTATGTACATAAAAATCGGTGTGACAGAACCATCTTGTTTGACAACACCAATCAGCATAAAAAAATGATGGGCCGAAATGTCTTCCTTGTTTGAACAAATTACCGTCAATTGGTAAAGATTAATATCATTATTATCTCTCCTATATATTGAGTTTATGGATTTTGAAATTTCAACAGACTATTGGCAAGCATGCTAATGCTACAGAAGTTTAAAGTCAGCATCCTATGAACACTATGGTCATAAAATCGGTCTGCTTTGACAATACAACCTGCCAATAGGTCAAATCCTGCATTGATATTGTTAGACGATTCTTTATACCATGGGTTTAACTGCATATTGCTCCGTTTACCTGACCGAGATATATAAGGAAAAGAGTGAACGGTCGCCAGGGGATGTTTACTCTTTTTATGCACTTGATCCACCTCTCGTATATCCAGGTGTTCGTGTTTAACTAGGCAGCTCTTAATTTTGTATTTCTTATAATAGCATTTTGAGTTTGATCGCAGTTTGTTATCATTACATTTTAATCGACAATAAAAA
>CAJDSM010023128.1:10146-22374 GCA_903981925.1 Ostrea lurida
GCAATAAAGACATTTTTTCTTCAGCAATGTTTATTTGAGATTATGAAAACTGACCAAGGCTCAAGTGAGCTTTTCAGATGAAAAAAATCCGTTGTCTTGTCTTCGTCGGCGATGCCGTGGTCTTTGTTGTTGTAAACTTTTCACATATGCGACTGCTTCTCCAGAACTACCCGGTCGAATTCAACCGAACTTGGTACGTATCCGATGGTGACGGGGATTGAAGTATCTTCAAATGAAGGACAAGGCCTCCATCAAAATAATCGCGAAAATGCAAAACTAGGGTGGTGTCCTTAAAAAATATGCTAACTCAAACTATTGGGCTAGGAAAGTTGAAATCTATATGAAAGCTTCCTGATATAGGTTAGAATTCTGATGTCTTGAATTAAAGATTTAACACTTCATCAGTCTTTGTTTGAATAACAAAGATTTAGTGTTAGAATATTGCTTATATCCTTGCAGTCAGAAAGTCCAAATTGTTGCTTTGAACTTTAAGTAAGTTATATTTCTTATCTCTAATGTAAAGGCAAAGATAACGAACAGTGATCAATCTCGTAAATCCCAAATAGAATACAAAAACAAGTGTTGAGCAAACACGGACCCCTGGGCACACCAGGCATGGAATAGAAATGTATTTGTGCACAAATCGTGAATCAGTCCCTTTAACACTGAAGTGCAGTAATCGAGTCTTTTTTATAGAACAGGAATTCAGTTTTCTAAATATAGTATTTGAATAACTGATCGAATGTTCCTAGTGAAGATAACATTTTACGCACGTAGCAACGGGTTTGTATTAAAGTACACCTCATCGACTGACGGGTTGCGCTATGAAATCATTTGCAATATTTTTGAGACACAAGTATTCCTCGAAAATAAAGGTAAGATGAACATTCATCCACTTTTATTACTTTTATGACATTTACATGATTCATTCGTTATTGTTACTGTTAATAAAAATTCTTAACTCCTTAAAGTATATTTTTGTTCGAATCCGATATACATGTATTTCTACATTTAAAAAAAATTCCAAATTGATTTATCTCTTTGATAATCAAAACAATTATACTGATACGTAACACAGTTTATTTCTATCAATCAAAAGTTAATTAAACTAAAAAATGAGCGAAAATTGTAGATTGAAAAAGGATCTGGAGATTAATATATAAATATATAAGGCCTAATGCAACGATTCTATCTGCTGCAACAAATGAATAAAATATCAAAATATAGGACTCACGGCAGTTGTAACCGGTCAACAAGAGATGTTTACTCCTCCTAGGCACTCGATCCCACCTCTTTGTGTCCAGAAGTCCGTGTTTTTGCCTGAACGTATCTTGTTTTCTTTATAAGAGTCATAAATTAAAACACTGGTCGGTATCTTCACCTTTTCAAATAAAAGAAAGAATATGAAAAAAATGTATAGAGAGTAAATTCAAATGATTCCATATTCCATATATGAAAATATGTGATACTAATTTAGACCCGTGGGGATCCGGGTTAGAATAGGTCCTCAGCATCCCCTTGCGTGTCGTAAGTCCACTCTTTGATGTTGTCTTCTTTATCTGCCTCTTCGTCTCANTCCACTCTTTGGTGTTGTCTTCTTTATCTGCCTCTTCGTCTCAACCCTTGTAACACTTTTTACAAGATAGTCTAGGCAAATCAAGATGGTCGTACGGCGGGTGTGACCGGTCAGCAGAGGATGCTTAGTCCTCCATGGCACGTGATCCTACCTTCGCTTTTGTCGGAGGTCCGTGTTGCCCTACACTCGATTTTGTATATGTTTTTTGGATTATGATTACGTTTGACACAATGTTAACTTCGCCTTTTTGTATTGTTTGTAATGTGCCCTTATCACTCTACTTAGTGGGTTAGTTTTTTTTACTATATCATTGATTACTATAATATGTGATCTGTGTACGAAATACCAAGCAGTTTGTAGAAATAATTCATCTTCAGTGTCTGTATCTTTCAATCGGTATCTGCAGTTATGGTCCACGTTTTACATGCATATAAAGTATGGAAATGGTCAGGGAACGCATATCCTCGTCGTCTCAACTTACTTTTTGTTTCTTTACTGCAGCTCGACTCCTCATCAGATACTATAGATCCAACTACTATAGTAGCTATTTAAAACTACTTACGTTGTCCTATTCTATGGTAATTTCAATTTGTGAAATAAGTAGACATCAAGCTGCAATAAATCAGGAAACAAATAAAACGATTCCACAAGCGGAAAAAAACATATGAAGAAAGGTATATATCACAAGATGAGATAAATTAATTACTTTCTGAAGGTCCGTGATATAATTGATTGCTTGAATTTAACAAATTTTGCAATTATTGTTTTAGAAAGGTATTTTCTTGTAACCCAAAGAATAGCATTAGTGGAAATAGCTACAAGACTGTACATATTCTCGATTTTTCCTCATAAAGCTACCGTTTTTGTGAGCATATTAACATTTTCCATCCTGTTTACTATGATGTAAGTGTGGAAGTGATATTGTATATTGTTAATCCATGATCTACAAGTTCACTTTATAATACATATTATATGTACATGAAAGCATACAAATGCACAATGTATTCTTTTCCACGATGCACATAATGAAGATATAAAAAGAAATAGTCCATGACGAATGTAAAGGATAGGTTTGTTGTGTCGCATGATCTATTTATAGCTCCTAATAAACCGCCAGCTATATATAGACATTGGGCATATGTCGACCGATATGCACGAGTGAACTCGTACTGAACAGAGAAATTAACGCTAAACAGCTCAACCTAGTGATAAATGAGAGAAATTGAGTTTCCTCATTATCAAATTTTCAAACAGAACGACGAACCTCATTGTTGATATTTGCGTCTTTTTTCTTTCCTAACTTGTTGACATTAATAGGTATTCAATTTTCTGTAGTTTGGGGCGCATGGCGTTCGTGAACAGTCAACCACATCAAGGAATTCGTGTTTTTCATGGGATTCATGAGATTTTGTTTTGTTATTTTTACCTTTTCCATTACATTTTAATTGCAATGGAAGTTGTACAAGTACTTCGTTATAATTCAACTTTTTTACTAAAGTGAATTGCAAATAATTCTGTTGTATTTGATTTGGGCCCGATTATATCAACTGGCTTTCATAAATATACCGAAAAATCGCTAGACATGTTTTACCGGCTATACATTTGATTTGCAATATTTATGATTATGAGCAAAACGTGAAAATATTAACATTAAAGACAATGAGGGTTGTCAAAGTTTATAATAATTTGAACATAGAGTTTATATAACTTGGAGTGACAATTTTAATTGTAGTAATGTAAATGTTTTCACACCCTCAAACATGGCATGCTTTTAATGATACAAGAATCGTAACTTTATCCCCAAATCTATTCCATTTAGGTGGGTATGCATTGCTGAGCAAGTGGTCAACCCAAACCAAACCTTGCATTGAAGATATAACAAAATGAAAGTTCTTCAGAGAATAGAGAAATGGATGACAAGAAGAAAGAAAAGAGTAAAATATTCAACTTTGGCACACAAGGACGATCTTCTAAATGGACTTCCAACTTGCCTAATGCCTTCATTCAAACAACAACATATGTCTGGTACGCCATCAAAACACAAAGATGAGAGTATATGTACATCAACATCATGCTCCCTTCTAGAATTGAACCAGGACGTCGAAAAACTTGACTCCACGAGTTTAAAGGAGCTAGATGTTTCCGATGTCGTCGTTAATGATGAGCTGATAGATATCCCATGCAAGCCTGTAATTAGCATGGAATCTTTGAGATACTTTGACCTTCATGACACCTCTTTCAGCTCTTTCATGGGAAGTTTAGAACTATCCCTGGTCGATTATTCTGGAGAATATGATTCTAGAACATCTATTAGTAGTTTTGTAGATTCTTCTTTAATAGACTATAATGCGTTTGTTGATATAGCAAAGTCAAAAGCTACATATGGTTGTCTTTGGAATCCAGTATATCACCACACCTTGAGGACTAAACCTCCACAACCCATTGCGTACACGAAGCTCCCAGATAAATGTTTCAGATTTAACTCTCCAAAGGGTAATTCGATTAATTTACCAGGAGACAGTTCAGCTAGATATGACGAGAAAAATGTTCCTGAATTTGATGCATCGCAAACGAGGCTTGTGGAGGAACATACTAACATTTTGGCGGGTAATGATGAACGACAAAACGAGCACGCTGATAATCACAGTTATATGAATCTGGAATGTGGTCCCGTTCTTATTTTTGTACCTCTTCCTGTCGTGAATTATAAGAAATCAAATCGTTCGCAACAAAATATTGTCGTGAAAATTGATAGTGAAGTATCTAAAAGAAAATATATCGAAGAAAGCCACATGACTTTAATGAAAGGACCAATCCTTTATTATTGCCCAGTATCTTCTCAAAAGCTTTCGAGAAATCCCCATACAGAACAATGCCTTCGGACCTCGTTTGAACTGAATGATAAACTCGGAAGAGTGCATAAGGTTAAACAAACAGACATCTGTAAAAGAAAAGCCCATAACAGCAGCAATGTAAACTTAAACAAGAGAGATCCTTATTTAGTGACGTCAGGGAAAATGGAAAATACACTGAAAAAAATCTTTTTAAAGTTTGAGAAAATATCTCCAGAAAAAAATGAACAAATGGAATCTATTGCAAGGCAGAGAGATTTATTTTCATTATCCTCCGATTTTATGGGTACTTTGACAGCAAACCCAACATTAAAAATGTTCTCAAACAAGTCACGTCAGTTAATTCGCAACATACTCTTTTACAGCTGTCATGTGCCTTCAGTGCAGGATGCATTTTGCATATATCCCTTACACAAAACGCTTATTAGACAAAACGATTCTGGATTTGCTTCCGAAGATCCTATGCGTTTTGAATGGCAGAGGCTGAGAAGTTTTCATACATACCCCATATCTGCGTCTGGGGTCTCTATTCTTCATCTTGCCCAAGAGGGATTTTATTTCACGGGAAATGGGCGTGACACGAACTGTTTCTTGTGTCAGCGCGTCTACAGTGATTGGAGTTCTGATTCTGATGTACGTAGAACACATCTTCAGTTGTCTCCAAACTGTCCTATCGCTTGTGAACAAGAATCTAGTAACATCCCAATAAATCCGAGTCGAAGGAGAGGACATGGTCAACAGCAAGAAATAATTCGTTTTGACGAAAATCTAGCAGAAGACAGTGGAGGATTACCTCCAGTCACAAGTCACGTGGAAGAGGCCTTAACATCAGATCAGACGGCAAACACGTCGCTCCTCTCGAGCCATGAAAGGTCATTATCCCAATGTACTGCAAGAAACCATGAGGTAAATGTCATTTCGGAGTCATCTCAAATCCAAGCACCAAGGGGAAATAATCCTGTTAACAGACGAAGGATTGAAATCCCACACAATAATTCTGAGGTATTATCAGCAACACATGTACCCATATTGAACGAAGAAACCCCACAACGGCTAACACCAACGGAGTCCCGAAATTCCAGATCCGAACGTTATTCTAGTGAATTACTAGCAAACAGAGAAACGCAGAATTCCTCGACAAGCTCTGCACAGAGCGTGTTAACATATAAACAAAAACTTTCTTCCCATTTAGACCCCTTGGGAATAGTTTGGGAAAAGCCAAAGTTCTCTGCCTATGTTATTTTGACTACGAGGGTGTCGTCGTATGAGGGATGGCCTGATAACATGACACAGACACCGATAGAGATGTCCAAAGCTGGGTTCTTTTTATGCTGTTATGCCTCTCTCTCTCTCTCCTCTCTCTCTCTCTCTCTCTCTCTCTCTCTCTTCTCTCCTCTCTCTCTCTCTCTCTCTCTCTCTCTCTCTCTCAGTTGTTAGAAACTTGGAAAACACAAATAACAAAAAAAATACTTCAATATAATTTGTAGTATTTTTATTTAATTCAAATGTCTGAATCATAACCTTTTAATGATAGTTCTTTACTTGTTGTCCATTGATCAATTCACTTGCACCTATCATCGTATACAAATAGAAGCCAAGTTGAAATCAAAATGTAGCATAGTATAGTTCGATCTATGAAGCATTCGTTTGTATTTATGAAGGGCACGGTGACTACGTGCGATGTTTCTTCTGTGGTGGTTGACTGAGAAACTGGGAGAGAGACGACGTCCCCTGGGAGGAGCACGCGAGGTGGTTCCCGCGCTGTGCCTTCGTAAGAAACGTCCAGGGACAGGAGTATGTAGATATAATTCAGCGCAAAAATCAACCGGATGTAAGAAAAAGATCTCTTTATAGAGGACTATAAGAGATTATACAATTTACATATTCTGAATTTCAGTAGTTACTTGGTCTCCGTTATTGATGTATCTTGAAAGAAATAGACAAACAACATTATCTTTAGATGTACATGGAAGCAAAAATCAGTTGTGGTGAAATACTCCAATTTTATTCCTCTCTTTCGCTATGTCGACATTTTCTTTTTATAATACAGTCCGAAGATCGTAGAAAATGGGTGTTTGAGTTAATATTACAAGATATTACGAGCAAATTTACTTGTTAAAACAGCAGGGGTGTCTACCTGTCCAGAATTCCCTGCATTTGGATGCAACAAATGAACATAAAAGTGAATATTTTGCACTTTATATAGACATATGACACAAACACGTATCACCTTCATGATATAGAGTTACATTTTATAAAGCGCATTGTTTTTGATTAATTTTTATTCCGTTTGTATCGTAAATGTTTATAAATCCTTCTGAATAATGCATTGCCTTTTTCATATTTCAGAATTTTGATCAAGTCTGTGGAATAACTGGTAATATGATTTTAACAATAAGCTTTTGTAGAACTATAACTTTTGTATAATGATTAGCTCTGAATAACGATAAGCTTTGTATAACGATACACTTTGTATAACGATAAACTTTTGTTTTTGTATAATGATTAGCTTTGTGTAAAAGCTTTAAAAAATGGTTTTATCATCCTTACAACACCAGGGGTTCTGAATCTACTCGTGGCCGTGGGATCACGGCCACGAGTGGACTCAGGACCCCTGATGTTGTGAGGATGTGGTTTTACTAGTATACGAAAACGTCTATTACCTGGCAAAGTAAAGAAGCTGAATTTTTTTAATTTAAAAGCAAAGAGTTCAAGCCAGCTTATTAGTGACCTTATATGTCTTTGTTCTTTCATAAAAAAAAATCATGTCAGTATAATATAATCAAGACATCTTGTGTTTCTGTTATCCAGGAGTGGATCTAGAAAAACAAGTGAAAATTGATCTTCTGAAAGAAGAGGGTTACCCCCAGCAGAGAATTCAATTCGCCATCAATGTGTGGGAACAACGCCGGGATTTGGGTAGGAATTATTGCAAAGTTCGGTCACAAAGGACTTGACATCGCATCAATTGTGTACATGTAATATAACACAATGGACAATACGGTCTAACTACATGTACATCATTTGTATGATATAGTATCTAATATCTTTTGGATTGTTACACGAATTTATAAAGCATTCCTACAATTTGCAATTGATTTGGGCTCACGGCGAGTGTGACCTGTCAACAGTTATGCTTACTCTTCTTAGGCACAGGCTCCACCTCTGGTGTGTCCAGGTGTCCGTGTTTGCCTAACTATTATTTTGTATTGTATTTCGGACTTACGAGATTAATAACAGTTTGTTATCTTCGCCTGTATATTGCTATTTAATTCATGTTCATTTTAAAAGAGTTTCCTCCTTACAGCTGGTTACAAACTTCCGATGAAAGCCGAGGACTTGGTAGATATAATAGAAGAAGACGACAAGGACCATCAGAATGGGTCTACTTCCTCATCACCAAGCAACGACGATCATCAGAATGGGTCTACTTTCTTGTCGCAAGGCCCCACAGGTACAAGGTTTAGTCATGATCATCTCAACATGGTGTCATGGCCAGTTTAAGGTGGAAATTACACAAAAGAAATTTGATGTAGATTGAAAGTAGAGAATATGTTAAACAGTATATTTAAATTAAAAACTTTCCAATTCACTCTATTTCGTTAAAAAATTGTTGTTTTAGTAGAAAGCATTTTGAAAAAAAAATTAAAATAAAATAAAACCCTTGCAGGAATCGAACACGCAATATACAGTTTAGTAGTTTAGTAGTTAACATGCTAACCAAATGAGCTACTCAGCTAGGCATTTAAATTCTAAATATATTGATAATGAAATGTTTACCCATAGATCAAAAGAATGTCTGCCATTATGACAGTATAGAACCACCCTCAGGAATTCTAAGGAAATTATGTGTTCAAACATTAAAATTATTTCTTTTTCTATTCATTTATAGTTTAATCTAATAAATTATGAAAGAAAATGTGTATATTGCCACCTTTTTTAAGATGTCAGACATACAAACATTTTGAATAATTTCCGTAGAACAGAATTTAATAAAATAAATAAAAATGACAAAGTTTAGATGTTAGCAGTTTTAAAAAAAACTGTTTATTTGTACATATGCATAAATTTAATGTGCATATTAGGAAAATTAATGTCCAATACATCTAAGGCAGGGGACTTGCCACCATAGGAGTTATTAACCTTGACCATTTTTTTAGTTATAAATTAATTAATTATCTATGGGAAATAGCATTTTTTTCACTATCAAACGTCTACCAAATTATTTATGATATCCAGTGAATGAAATTCCTTTAGAAGATATATTTCTATCATGTGCAAAGTTTAATAATAAAAAGATTTTTGAAAAACCTTTGGCATCACATTATTTTTGAAAAACCTTTGCACACATGAGGGTGGATCAACCTAAGTCGCCTCAGTCTTCTCATACTGCAGTGTAATGGGATCGAGTGGTCAGTTTATGCAAATTTGCTCACTGTATATCCAAACATTTTTTTATATCTCGTATACTTTTGCAAATAACTTTGTTTACGTGTGACAGCTCTCTGTGTCAACAATGGAAAATAAATGATTTATAGTGTCCATTTTGTGAGAGAAAGGCCTGTCGTCTGTGTAATGGGGTTCATTTCTTACAGCCCCGTGTGGATCCGGTTAGAATAGGTCATCGATACCCCTTGCTTGTCGAGAGGCGAGGGCTAATTGTGTCAGTCTTCAGATGAGACCTCAAAAACCGAGCCCATGTCCCAGCAGGTGTGGTGTGATAAAGATCCCTCCCTGCTCAAAGGCCACGAGTGCCGAGCTAGGCCTAAATTTTGCAGTCCTTCACTGGCAATGATGACGTCTTCATATGAGTAAAACATTCTCAAACAGGACGTTAAACAATATACATGTACAATCATTTCTTAGGAAATTGACTGTTTCCTGTCTATGTACTTTACTGAGATCTGCAAATCTAATAGTAAACTTCATATCTGATGCTACATGTAAATACAATGGATTTGTTTTGCATATTTTATGAATGTTGCCGTATTTATTTGATGGACCTCTATGAATTTTCATACTCTTTGTTATGATCTATCAATGTATCTTTGCAGAACTTGAAACACAACAGACAGAGTTCTCTTCCCTAATGTCCACTCTGATGTGTAAGGTATGTTTCACACAGGAAGTAGGAATGGCTTTCCTGCCATGCGGACATCTTATCTGCTGCAAAGAATGTGGACCTGCAGTCCGAAAATGTCTCCTCTGTGACGTCATAATCAAAGGAACAGTCAAGACCTACTTTTCCTAACTATTCAGATCTATAAAGTTATCCAGACATATAATCTAGTATACCATGGGACAGAGTTTAATCTGGTTCTCCTAATGATTTCTTATTGATCTATTTCTTGTCCATGCTATTTTCAAATGTGTATTTAGTTGTATTCTAAAATTTAACAAATAGTTTGCTTTATAAATCCAATTATCAATAAATGCTGGTTACCATCTGAGTTTTGTTTTCAACTTGAAACACTGTACAAGGGAAAGACAACTCCCCGAAATTCTGATCAGTTGGCATTTGTTCTGATTTAGACAACGACACAATATTATAAATCTAAATCATGAATGTACAAAATGATTAATGGGGGAAATTATGTTCATTCTATTACAGTAGTGTGATGACCATGTTACTTTTCATCGTTTCCGTATTTAGATAAATCACTCAAAAACTTCAGAATGACCTACCCTTTTTCCTAATGCCAGCACTCAATTAAAATGTGATGGAAAGAGAACAGTAAACATAAAATTTACATATCTTTTTTTACTTTAAAGAATCACAAACGAAATTGCTTTTCAATCATAATGTAATGTGCAGTAAAAAATGTCTACAAAGTTCATATCCTTGCTCAATGAAAAGTTAACATTCTTTTCAGGAGTGTAAAATAAAAAGACAAATGCCTGCATTCTCAGTGTCTAACAACAATTTACACATTCAATTAAAATAAATAGATATTTTAGTGCTTTAAAATGTAACAGATATTTTGTTTTATGAATTTAATTCTCAATAAATGCTGGTTTTCATTGGAGTTGCTTTTTACACGTACAAGGGAAAGACAACTCCCCAGAAATCTGATAAATTGGCATGTGTTCTGATTTTTACGATTAATCTATATCAGGCATATACAAAATGATAAATGGGGGAAATTATGTTCATTCTATTTATCGTAATATGATGATCTACCTACATTTCATCGTTTTTTGTTTTTAGACAAATCACTCAATAAATTCAGAATGACCATCACTTTTTCCTAATACCAGCACTCAGTTGAAATGCGAAGGAAAAAGAACAGTAAATACAAAGCTGCATATATTTCTTGAATTTTAAAGAATCACTAAATATAAATTTATTTTCAATCATAATGTAATGTGCAGTACAAAATGCCTACAAAGTTCAGTTTCTTGTTCTATGACAAGAGCATAGGACAGTTACTATTCTGATTGTAAAATGAAGAAAAACAAACAACTTCTGTCTGCATTTTCGGTGTCTAACAACAATTTACAACATTTTATTAAAATAGATATTCCAACAACACCAGGGAAACTGAGTTGTCAAATGTATTGTAGCGTCATTCCTAGAATGTCTTATAATGGGACTACAGGGCAACTTCAGTTTGTACGATATAAAGAATGTTGATCAAGTTGAATGAACCAATCAAATTGCATGTTACAAGTAAAATCAAATCATTAAAAAATAATAATCCATTATATCCAATGACAAAATACATGAACGGAGGACACTGATTACAATAGATATTTGTGTAAGTTATACAGTGTTTACCTCTTTCAATTAAACATGTTCCATTCATATCGTACACATAATCCCAAACATAAAGACAACAAACAATTCATACCTAGCTCTCTCTTCTCTATCAAGCGTTAAATTAATTCTCATACAAAATTGGAAAAATTGTGTTGACTAAGGATGAGACTTGTCTATATGCCTGTTCTTTTTCTAGCTAATTATCTACACTTACATATTTCACAGATACCTTTGTACATTTGTATATATAAATTTCCTCAAGCTTTCTGTATTTGTATGGCAGCAAGATGTAACATGTATTGTAATAATTGGGTCAGTTTCATTACATGTAGCTACGTATGCGATATGAACATGGTTGATCATTGGCCAATCTAATTGGAATTAGATCCTTTGATCCGCTCCCATACTATCGCTACACTTTTGAGTCCAAAATGAGATTTAAGTCCCTTATTGTCAAAAGGACCTAAATTCCGAGAACCTCGCTCATCTAAATGGCGACATAATTTCATGACTATCATGATTCTGTGGAAGAATACGCCAGAGGTTGGAAAAAATCTGAGGGAGAGGAGCTTGACACTTTGTTTGAATGGATCAAAAAGTATTCGGAAATTATTAAAATCCGCGTATTAACCATTAAGGGGAAAGTGCGTACTATTTATCCTTCTGTCTTTAAGAAGCCAGAAGTGGAATGAGTTACATAAACTACATGATAACTTTGTACTAGTTCCTGAACTTCCAGCTGATAAAGCAAGTAACAACATTGTCTTTCTTTGTAAAAGTCACTATTACACTTGTCTTTTAAAGAGGTTCTAGGGTGAGGTTTAAAGTGATGTCAATTTTTTGGGAAGTGTATTTTTGATTTCTACATTGAAGAAAAAATTGGGTTTTCATGCTTGTTTTCGAGCTAAACTGTGTTTTAAACACGACCTTTTTGCACTTAAAATTTACTCAAGATTTATTCATTTAAACTCCATTCGTCTATTGGTGTAATCGAAACATAAGGAATACAGATCAATCATTACCTAAAATAGATACATAAC
>CAJDSM010023129.1:3146-16842 GCA_903981925.1 Ostrea lurida
TTTAACGTTAGCATTGCTCCGTGATGACAAAAAAAATGCTGGTTTTGAATTTGAATAACACCAGTTCCAATTGATCAAATGCGATGAAAATCCATACAGTAATAGAATAAATGTTTTAACATAAGATAATGTGTTGACTTTGAATTTCTTAGAAATAATTCAAAAAAGAGAGACATTTTCTACGTATTTTTTGAATGGCCCTCATATATCCCGTGATAGCTCAGTTGGTAGAGCGGAGGACTGTAGTGTTAATGTACTGTTATCCTTAGGTCGGTGGTTCAAATCCGCCTCGCGGGATCATAAAGTTTTTTGTGTACAAACTATCTACTAAAAACAGTCCGCTAGATCAGTACACTTGATCAGTATACATATTCCTAATTATTTCTACAAATCTATCAACACGATATTTACCTATACAAGAGGGATGTACCAATATTCAAGTTTCCGTGCGCAGTTTCCGGTCGAGATAAATCAGAACTTCTGTGAAAGAGGAATATTTTTTAGAGTTTTAGAATTTTTTTTCTTCTTCTAGAATACGGGAATTATTTCATGAAATCCCCAAAATGACTAGGAAACCCCGAGTTGATGAAACTGGGTGAATCAATCCCCTGAGTTGATGAAACTGAACCGAACAGAACACGTATTTCCGGAGAGCTATGTAGCCTACTACCTTAAAGGCGACATAAAACCCAAATTTTATCATCCACAAACAAATGTGATGATTTAAATCACCGCCCTTAAGATAACAGGAAGTCACTAGTCTACCATTTGAGCTTTCACGGAAAGATAATTATGGCTGTTCATTCGTTCGCTTGAAACCACTTTCCTTTTGCTCTCGGTGTGCAAAAAAGAAATTTAACAATGATCAAGGGACGCAGTGATTAATACTCTTTTTGATCTGATTAGGAATTATATATATTATAAATTTACGAAGTTATTTACCGAAAGCTATCACGTCATAATAAATTTAACCCGAGAATATTTTCACAAAATGGAACTTAAATACTGCGTTTCCTTGGAAATATTTCAAAAATGTTATTTCATTTCCTGAAATCACTCATCAAACATCTTATCTAAAAAATAGATGATCATTATTATTTAATTGATTATTTGTTTGTTTGTGTTTTGTCCCGTTGAGAATATTTCACTTATACTAAGACGTCACCATTGTCGATGAAGGGCTGCAAATTTTAATCTATGCTTAGCACTCATGACTTTTAGCAGTGAGGGGTTCTTTTGCGTGTCACACATGCTGCGACATGGGACCTCCGTTTTTTTAAGGTCATAGCCGAAAGACCTATGATTCTCACTTCTAAATGCCGAGCTCTTGGCGAAGGGGCAATCACTACTTATTATAAAGTCTTAGGTTTGACGCGGCCACTTGTGCGAGCACGGGGCTCGAATGCACGACCTCCCGATCACAAGGCGAGAGCTCTACCACTGAGCACCGCGACAGTTCAAAACTAGATGGAGACAAAATAAGCAAATACATGTATAGATGAAAACAAAATTAGTACGCAAACGGAACCCCTGCACATATCACAGGTGCCTGAACGGAGTATACATCCCTTGTCGACCGGTCACACCCGCTGTGAGCCCTTTACGTAGTCTTACTTTGTGTGCAATGTCAAACACATGCTTTAACGTACCGGTAGCTGCTTACATCGCTGATGATGCATGCAGTATCACTAGTTATATAACATATATCACTTTTATCACTATTTTTTTTTTTATAAATGTGTGTCATTTTTGTTTCACTTCGGCTTGAAAATATAGCAAACCTTACGTCTGAAGTATCCGGTGATAATACAAATTTATTGACTGGGTCCGAGGACAACAGCCTATTTCCAAAGGTCAAACAAAACAGCTGAACATTATTTGAATACCCAGTCTATGATTATTTTGTTATTATAATATACTTCATGTGCATCATCATTTAATTGTCGGGACTGTTTATTCAATGTGCATAAATTTGCTATAATGACGTCCAAATTCGTAATCGTGAGATCACGTGTCGTAGGTGAATAGAGGAGCTTCATGTGACATGCAGTAACCAATGAAAATAAAACATTCAAGGAACAAATAGATATCGGTCCAACAGATCAGATTACCGGCCAATAGAAGAGGTACTCTTGGATTATTGAGAAATGTATAAAAACACTAATATGTTGAATAGTAAAAGATGAAATGGACAATCAAGAATGATTATTTATTGTTTTACGTCCAACTCGATAATATTTCACTCATATGGAGACGTTACCATTGCCAGTGAAGGGCTGCAAATTTAGGCAAATGCTCGGCGTTCATGGCCTTTGAGCAGGGAGGGAGGGATCTTTATCGTGCCACACCTACTGTAACGCGGGGCCTCGGTTTTTCCGGTCTCATCCGAATGACCGGCCCCATTCAGTCGCCTCTTACGACACGCAAGGGGATGCTGGGGACCTATTCTAACCCGGACTCCGAACGATATCGTCTAATAAAACCTCTCTTGATATAAACTTGCGTGGCAAAGATGTATGCCCTGTTTTAATTGCTATTCTCTACCTGTCCAGTCTTACATGAAGCTACATGTATATACATTTCCCACAGAAACATCTCTGTGATATTGTAGTATGACGTCATCTTGCGATTACGGAAATAATAGTGGGGGGGGGGGGTTGCGGATACGAAAAAAAATTCAAATTGCCGGGTAGATGCAATTGGACCATAGAAGTGAGGGTTCTTGAAAGTGGTAACGCTTGCCACGACCTGCCTCTCATATACATTGTAACTGAGGCCATATTTGTAATGCCAATAAATCTCCTTTCTAATGCCGTGCGTTTGGCGAAGGAGCAACCACTACATATGTTTTCGTATTTGGTTCAAATTGACATTGCACAAACTGGAATCGATCTGACGACCTGTGTACAATACTCTGTCTATAATTCACTACTGTATAGAATATCCTATTTTTATCTCACTATCGTGTAGAATAATCTGTTTATTAATTGATTATGAAATATTTCATGATATTATAATTATGCATGTCAAAAGGTTGGAAAATATACAATTTGATTGCAAAAAAAAAAAAAAAGATGATTAAAAAAAAGTATATATGAACAAATAACACACGAAGGTAAAATAGCTAGTTTATATCTAATGTTAATTGTTGATGTATAAGTCCGACTTTCAAAATAAAGCTTATTTATCCCTGGCGTAACCGAACTCGGGATATGTGGTGTACCAGCCCGATGCTTTACCTACCGAGCTATAAATGTAATGATAAAACAATCCAAACAATTTCAGAAAGCATTTAGATCGCCATCTTGTGACGTTATGTCATAAAGTGTAGTAGGCTACCTTAAGGGCATAGGTGAAAATATGACACGTGCTTAAATTTTCCTGTGTTCATACAAAACGTTAAACAATGATTAGGATTAGTAATTTGTAAGCCTTACACCAAAATCAGCATATAAAATTTTGCCAAGGATGTATGAAGCATGCTAGCACATGTAGTATATGTTAATGAACTAAATACAATTTCCCGTGGTAAAAATTACGTTACGATGACTTTAATTAAAAAAAAACATACGTCTACACTATACTATACATTGTATATCAGACAACAGAATTATATCAGACAACAGAATTGTTTTCTGACTAATACAGTTTCTGCATTCGTGAACTGTAACAGCGCAGTCATTTCTTCACAAAATGAGAACAAACTTCAACAACAACAACAGTTAATTATGATTAATCACATAGGTGTCCGAAGTCACAATCAATTCTTCTATTTCACAAATCGGCTTGCTGTCCTTTAACATTAAGAACTGAGGACGGCGGGGGTTAGGCTGACTATTGACAATCAGCAGATATCTCCTCAAACGCACCAAAGTGTCATTAGATTCCTCTTAGTAGCGACATTGCTAGTTCTATTGTTGACAAAAGTCAACTTACAAGCCGGAAAGGAGGCCGTAATGGAGTCGTCTATTATACTCGTCATCTTCCTGTCAAGCTTTATGGATGGTCTATTGAGAGACAAGGAGCCAACACTCCATCGTATGTGGGTAAGACCCTTGAAGCATCGGAGGAAGAATAGACGGGAGCAAATCGTTTTCATTCTTCTGATTGAGAGACTATCTCAATCTGTTTACAAAAGATTAGTCCACGTTTGATTTCATTGTCGGCAGAGTGCTTTACAAGATGCCGCGGGGTTGATGGACCGTATAAAGAGAAACACTCTAAACAGACCAGAAGGCGTTACCATGGGGATGAGTCAACTGACCATTTGTGGTTAATGGTAATTGTCTATCTAACAGTTCAGACCGGGGTGGTCTTCATACCAACAATTCTTATCAAGAGACTACTTTCCAATACTGCTCTTTTGCGTGAAACATTCGTACTCAGTCATCGAGATAAACAACAGCTCCCCTACCCCTAGCCTATCTGATACTTTATGAGCTCGCAGTATTATCTTACAACCAGTCTGTTCTAAACTGACGATTACCCAGTAAACATGGCATTGCTATTAAACAATTTTCTTCGATAAAATACACATTTTCACTACGTATCGGTGACACATTTAATTCTTCGATTAAAGTGTCGGTTTTCAGTGTATCTCAGTATAGCCTATCTCCCGAGCTGTGCAGGGACGGCTTTTAACTGTACATGTGAGTACACGTCCGACATTTGTATGTAATGCTAGAAGTGGACAGTGAAAGGATGACGTTACTAGCACATTCACGTGCTCTAATCTCAGGTGTATTCTTTTTTAAGTACCATTGATTATGCATTCTTGAGCAGTCCGTTGCTTACAAGTTTTCAACACAAGAGCAGATGTTGATTTATAATTTACAGTGATATCGTATTTTACGAACACTGATCGCTGATATCAAATGTTTACTGTGTACGGAACAAAGATGTTGCTTTCAGGGAGCATACGATAAATTGTTTGTTGTGGATATCAATTGATTTAGACATTATCGATTAGAGTCGCGGTACACGCTACGCGCTTGCCACTTTCATACATCATGTACTTGTTAGCTACACTCAAACGCACATACGCCATTAATGAAAATATAAAAGAAATATTTCCTGAAAATGAGTGAATGTTATGTCAATTATATCTAATCATATTTTGTTTCAATTCCCAATGCTATTTTACGCTTTATATAATTTTGAAGTTACACAGTTTTACAGGATTTAATGTATAACAAGGTGAAAAACAAATTCACGTTAACAATTATGAGGTAGTCAGTTTGCACAGGATTTGCGAATAAATGAGTTATGGTTCACAATTTCCTGTCAAGGGCAGGGCAGAGTGGGGTACTATATAGTAGTTTAATTGGTCGCCATTACTGATATAGGTGGGAAATGTTCAATAACATTATATTAAATCAAGAGTGTCTCGTAAGGGTCGAAAATCAAAAATGTTCTCATGCGATTTTGGAGTCAGACAGGGCGAAATGTTGTCACCTTTCCATTTTGCTATATATATGAATGACCTCGAAGAATGTGTGTTCATAATGTTAAGGCCTTTCTGAGAAATAAGAATAAGATTTTTATCCAAGTTTTCTTAACCGTATGTAGATTGCACAATACTAGCATTATGGTCAGAAACACTAACAGAACAGCAGAACCAACTAGATGTGATGCATATATAAGTATAATTGTAAAATGCGGCACTTCAAAAGATCAGTTAAATGTAGTTCAATCCATAATTGTCATTTAAAAACATATTCCACTACAGTGACCATTTTTAAATATAACAATGAAAATCTTTAAATACGTAGCTGATAGTTTTAAATATTTGGGTGTTAGTTTCAGTAAAAGTGATTTTTTATAATCTAAATATCATATAATTATTTGACAACGCCAATAGAGCTACATGTACGTACATGTATGATGTCATTTGAAAATTCAGAAAACATAATATATTCATTGATTGTAAACTTAATACATTTGATAAGGTTGTGTAACCCATTATTTTCTATGGATGCGAGGAAGCATGGGGTATTGATAAATCACCTTTGTTAGAGAGACATAAGTTTCAATTAAATTTTTGCAAAATGTATTGAATCTGAAACCTTCTACACCTAATTACATGTTATATAGCAAACTAGGAAGATATCATATTGCAATTAACGTAAAAGCACGAATGATTTCCCTCTGGGTCAAATGACAAATTTCACAGGGAACTATGATTTTTTCAAAATTTTATTGTATAGTGAATTAGTTCAAACATTTAACACAGATGGTGCTCTACCCTATAGACGGCACGATGTATGGTTGAAAATCCCCCCCCCCCCATCCACTCTCATACTTTGAATGATCATTTCGAACAATGCAGAGTATTACAATTTCTCAAAAGTAGCAGTTACAGAATTTTTTAAACAGTCTGTGTTCAAACGTATACCAGTATACTTAGATTACCTTTAGAAAAAACTTTAATTTATTTTTGGTAATCTTATAAATTTAGAACAGGTAATACAAGATTATATATTGAAAGCAAGATGGAATGACTTACCAAGAGAATGTAGAATCTATCAACTATGTAACAGAAATGAAATTGGTGGAGAATTTCATTATTTAATATATATGTAAACTATGTAAAACACAATAGGTTTTTCAATGTTTAAGGTATTATCATACAAAATTTAATCCATTATACATTAATTTTAATGTAACTTGTACAAAGACATTAATCAGATTGTATGTAAGTTTATAAAATTCATCATGGAGAGGGTTAGTTTTCCAGGTTTGACACTTTCTGGTAACCTTTTCATGCAATAAAGGATTTTGTTTTGAATTATCTGTATTAACATATATTTCAATGCACTATATTTCATATTTCAAAAAAGGAAACATTAATTGGCATGAAAAAGGTTGATTTTTGGGGGGGTGGGGACCGTGTAACTTTATGGAGACATCAGATTCGCAAACTGGATACAAAGAGGCTGTTTATGGTCATATCGTTATCATAATCCCGAACCAAGGTAACTTTAAAAAAAAAAAAAAAAAAAGAATTGCGGGTACCATAATTCTTTTAGATTTTTAATGTATGAAAAAAAAAATCACGTTTGTTTTCTCTCTTACATCTTATTCCAGAATATTTCTGTAAAGACGTCACAAGACTGTAACAATGGCCGTTGGATCTTTTTCGTATCGATGCCTACCCTATGTTTTGAAGACCATATGCAACAGCTCCTTGGCTCTGAGGGACTGGCGATTGGGGGTCACGATACATAAGTTGAGGTTATTGTTAAAGACGCGATCGTCCACATCTAGAGTCGAATTTGAGAAGCCCCGTTTACAAAGCGAGGACCACTTGACTTGTAATCAGTTCGTTATAACCCCAACAAAGCGAGCGTTCTCACTACGTATACTGGACCACGCGACTTGTAGTCAGATATTATCAAGTGGCCGTTCGATGTATGTCAGGGGTAGAGTTCGATCGAGCCCCGATCTTGTAAAAACTAAGACATAAATTTAGGAAGTGATTGCCAAACGCTCGGCAGTTAGAGGTGAGAGTCACGGGTCTTTTGGATACGATCTTAAAATCGAAAGCTCCGTGGAACGGTAGACGTTGGCACATTAAAGATCTCCATAGCTAAACATGTGACACTACACCTACAACTGGTGACGTCTCAATATGAGTGAAAAAATATCGACGGCAAGTAAAACAAACAAACAAACAACCAAACAAGGACAATTGGCAAAAGACAGATAAATTGTAATCATAGTCTAGGCCATTAGTACGTGTATGTACTGTAGGAATTGTAGAAATGTACGAATGTCCTATTCAATTCTGATGTGATTTGAGTATACCCCACTTTGAATGATTCTTGCGGGGGCATTAGTCCCGTTAGGACAGGTCTAGTTGAAACCTTTCATAATTCTATACACGCGAGAGAGGTTTTGTTTTGTGATAGCGATGGAAAGTGAAATATCGTGATGTAAAATTCCGAAACATACGATCCCTTCTTCCAAACCTGAACCGAAATATCAGGACGATAAAACATTACATAATTTATTATGATCGCTTGAAATATATTACCAACACTGCAATATTATTCATTTTTACCTGACCCGATACCCAATTTTTTCAAAGTTTAACATAAATAATACACAGCTCTGCATTGAAATATCTCGGTGCATCATGAAAGGCTTCTCCACTCGTGAAAGTTAATCCCAGGCTACTCTATAACAGGTGTTGGGAAATCGGGATTGGGTTTCCGCTTATTCTGAACACCTGTAGGGACAGCAGACGAGTGTTACGTATAGCTAAACTTACTCATTCCGGCCCGGCTCCCATGATGTTACAAAGGTTTTCCCGGGGTTCTGCACATAGTGCAAACTTGGTTCGTTGATAAAACCGCCATTGTTCGGTGGAAGTTTTATGCTCTACACCAAGTTGCGTCTGACTCAGAGAACGACTCTCACACGCTTATTGTATCAGTGTTCCAAACAAAATAGTGCATATAACTGAAGTCAGATCGTAGATAATGCTTGGCATTCACTGATTGAATTAGTTGTAAAGGATAGCTTTTATTGAAACTTAGACAAACTGTTATATAATATAATGAGCTGCATTCATCCGAAAGGGTCTGAGAAATTCGTGAGAAACAAGAACTGCTAAACCTTATGCTCGGCACGTGTATTGTTTAATCTTTGTCATCAGTATCTTAAGCTGATTAAATCTTCTACTTGCTATTGTACAAAGTAGGAACAATAAGACATCGATTTTGCCCCAAATATTCTTCATCTTCACATAAAAACATGTTGAAAGTAAAATACAGTTTTACATTGTCAATTTTGCTGACCTTGTAGTATGAAGTCCTCAGCAGAACCTGTAAGTCAAAATTTCCATGACATTCTCATTATTATTCCATTAAGGTATGTATGTGGCTGGTTTAATAGTTCTAACCAAAGAAAATTTGGAGTCGGAGACACTAGCTCATTTGATGTGAACTCTCAGTCGAAGTACGTACCCACATGCAACCAAAGTATCCACCAACCGTAGCAAGTACCCATCAAGAGGAGCAGGTGCCAGCCAACCGATGTATCCACCAAGTGAAATATCCACCAACCAAAGTACCGAATTACCCACCAGCCGATTTACCCGTCAGCTGAAGTACCCAACAACTGAAGCAAGTACCAAAGTACCCATCAACCGAAGTACTCATCAACCGAAGTACCCACCAACCGAAGTGCCCACCAGCCGAAGTACCAAACAACCAAAGTACCCAACAATCGAAGCAAGTACCGAGGTATCCACCAGCCGAAGTACCCGCCAGGCAAATTATTTACCAACTAAAGTACCCAACAACCGAAGTACACTTCAACCGAAGCAAGTACCCACTTATAAATGTGAGAGGAATGCTTATTATACAGTTGTTTCTTCAACATATTTAGAATTTTCTCATTTAAACCCTGGAAAGGGAAATGAGTCTTCTTTGCTTTTCGTGATAAGTATGAATAACCGCCTTAGTGGCCATTAGCACTACACGGAGTTACGCTGTCCTGCCCATAAATCTAAATAAATAGAGAGCAAAATGACCACTATTCAGAGCAGTGGGTGGCAAAGCAGTTCTGTTCGTGTACCCCGATCTAGAATGACTCTATCGAGCTTTAGAGGTATATTATTAATGTGTGTTGTGGTTTAGTCTAGTAATTCTTTTTATGAATGAGGAGACTCTCTGTGCTCCCTCGTCGTCTACATTTTTGCCATTTTTCATATTCCTCTTTTACTTGTGGACGACATGCTGCCATTAATTACAGGCCCGGGCACGATAAATTGATTTTTAACACCAGAAACACAGATTGGTTTGTTGTAAAAACAATGGACGATTCATAAATAGATAATGTTTTGCAGGGTTAATACTCAACCGCTTGTGCGATGATTTATGTTGAATCAGATAAGATCCAAAATGAGAGTCAACATGTTATTTTTTGGCGGCTCCTAATGGTTTCTCATAAGCCTGTCGAGGCCTTTTGAACAAGGCGTTGAGTATTAGACTACAGCATGGTGTTCGGAGCATGAAAACGGAATCTAATCATTCAGAAAATAATTGTATACCTATGAAATATTTAAAGTTCAAAAGGTCAGTGAAAATATACGCCTTGATTGACCCGGGCGAGCAGAAAATGACGATGATAAGATCTAGAGTATTTAGGAGGTTAGATCTTAATCCCTTGTTGGGTGGGGAAGACTACAAAACCCCATATATCATGTAACAGTCAAGAGGGCTGTGTTTTCCCTTTCTGGTAATCAATCGTTGCTTACCGATTTACATCTTTAATGACACATGGGGCCGCTCGAGCGTGTGGGCCTTGGCAATACACAACATATCGTGGAGGGGTTTCGGTGGAAATAGATTAAGATGAAACATTAACCTAGGATCCAAGATTGGAGATTTCGTTTGGTGATAACGGAAGACAACGTGACATTAAATACTTGCCCTGTGAAACAATAGGCTGTCTATCTCGGCAATGTAAGACCTTCTTTTTAAATATTGTGGCAAGCCATCATCCACAGTACATTTCTGTTTGGGGTTAGTTTAGGCAGCCAAAAGGTCGGTTTTGACATCCGAAGGACAAATATGTTTTGTCCGAAGATTGAAAGAAACACGAGGTACCATCCAAATGGAAATATATACATTATAAAACAGATAGGCATCCATCAGGTAACATTCTGAGGAACTAAAACTTCACTAGTATTTCAATATAGACACATACTGATTGGTAAAATGATTCTGATTATCTGTCTAACGTTAAATCAAGCATGTGCACGTGAATCTAATGCAGCTGGCTCTATCTATCTACCTAGGCTCGGTTGATACAGTTCGGCTTCCCCATCCGCTTCTTTTCTAAACGGGCCTTCCTTTTCGTTGGACTTCCGGGCCTTACATCTCGGCAGACAATTGTGCCCGGCTTCTTACAACTCGCCTGTCCATGGCTTCGACTCTCTGTCCCTCCGGGTCTCCATGGATCCGGCTCTTACAACTCGTCTCTCCAAGGTTCCAACTCTTACAAATCGGCTCTCTATGGCTCTGGCTCTTTCTACGTCCGGGTCCCCATAGATCCGGCTCTTACAACTTGTTTCTCCATGTCCCCGACTCTTTCTACGCCCGGGTCTCCAAGACTCCGACTGTTACAATTCGTCTACCCTTGGTTCCAGCTCTTACAACTTGTCTCTCCGTGTCCCCGACTCTTATAACTTGTTTCTCCTTGTCCCCGACTCTTACAACTTGTCTCTCCGTGGCTCCGACTCTTTCTACGTCCGGGTCTCCAAGACTCCAACTGTTACAATTTGTCTACCCTTGGCTCCGGCTCTTACAAATCGTCTCTCCGTGGTTCCGACTCTTTCAACTCTGCTCCCGATGACTCCGGTTCTTTCTACGTCAGGGTATCCATGGTTTTGGCTCTTTATACATCCGGGTGTCCATGGCTTTAGATCTTTCCACGTCCGGGTTTCCAAGGTTCCGACTCTTACAACTCGGCTTCCCATACATGTAGCTCTGACTCTCTCTACCTCCGGATTTTCATGCATATGGCTCCGGTTCTTACAACTCAGCATTTCGTGGTTTTGGCTCTTACAACTCGTCATTCCGTGGTTTTGGCTCTTACAACTCGTCTCTCCATGGCTCCGGGTAATACAAATTTCTGATCGTTGGGAAACAAGACGCATATTTTGTTAAAAAACACTATGCCCACACAAGTACTCTGAAGTAGATATTAAGAGCATACTTGGGTTTCTTATAAATAATATGTATGTAGTCTTTGGAGACCATGTCTTCAAACAATGCGTTGGTAATCCTATGGGCACTAATTGTACCCCTGTATTGGCAGACATATTTTCATATTCATACGAAGCAGAATTTGTTAAAAAAACCTGTTACGGGATAAAAACAAAAAAGAACTTGCCCTGTCCTTCAATCTTACATATAGATGTCTTATCAATTAACAATCATAATTTTCATAATAATGTCCTTTTGATATATCCCGACAAACTCGAAATAAAGGACATTACAGAATCTGACATATCTGCTTCATATTTGGATATTTTACTTATATTGACTTTAATGGCAAACTGACGACTACATCATACGATAAAAGCGTGATGACTTTAACTTTGCAATCGTCAACTTTCCCTTTCTATGTAGCAATATTCCCTTTTTATAATATAAATCATATACGGTACCAATTTTTATGCACCAGATGCGCATTTTATGTAGCAATATAACACTATCACCTGCTGCTTATGGTCAGTATATCTCCCAGTTGATTCGATACGTAAGAACATGCTATGCGTATGAAGAATTTTTAAAGCGAGGCCAACTAATTAACAAAGAAATTGATGTTGCAGGGTTATAACAAATCTCCTTTAAAGTCATCATTTTACAAATTCTACGGTCGCCATATATAATTACTTTGTTTGTGATTACAAATTATCACTAAGTCATATGTTGACTGATTTGTTTCATATCCTTTGTTATACTGCCATTTCCCTACTAGATTTGACGACGGGTAATCCCGTTTACTTTATGTCGACTTCAGGCTCATGGCGGGTGTGACTGGTCAGCAGAGGATGCTTACTACTCCATTGCACCTGATCAAACCTTCACTTGAATTGTCAGCATACTTTCAACCAAAATAATAAAATAAACACCACTTTATAATATATCACGCACCATGCAAATCGACAGTATTTATGGGATTTTGTTTTACATAGAAATGTTGTCTAAAAGATTCCAAATCTCTAGCTAAAAATTATTTCAATCTTCTGCAGGGTAATAGTTAATTGAATGTCACTTAAATAGCAATGCAGCTAACATCGAATGTTTCCTGTCCCTATTGTACAAGCTGGTACGTTGATCTTCATCAGCAAATGTGACCTTGTTACGATCAAACTGACGCAATTGATGAAGAATTGTGTTGACAGCGGCCCCAGGACGAACCAAGGTCACTGTGAACTCGCTGATTACACGGACTTGACGGCTCTGAGTGTAAAACGTAATGTAATAAGTTTTTTTTTTTACCTATATACCAAGGCCAACGATCAGTTACACTAGTGGTATCTGCAACTTATGATAATGGAAGGAAAACTCGTTTATGATTAATCTCAGCGAGAATTTATTTCTGTGAGAATAAATTATGGATTTTTGTTTTTTAAAAGCGTAAACTTCTACCTGGACCAGGTGTGATTCTAGGGTTCCCTGTATTAGAAGATACCCCCAGGTATCGATTACAAGCAATAAAATCCGGGACCCCCTCTGTTTGTATGAGAGCTCATTTATTGTAG
Source organism: Ostrea lurida (assembly GCA_903981925.1). Lineage (NCBI taxonomy): Eukaryota > Metazoa > Mollusca > Bivalvia > Ostreida > Ostreidae > Ostrea > Ostrea lurida. The sequence continues at coordinate 16,429 of CAJDSM010023129.1, forward strand.
TAGTCTCATTTTACTGTTAACGGAAGCGACATAGACTGTACACGGCTGTTTGTCGCAAGTTGTATGGCCACAGAACGTATGATTCGGGACGTAGTGACATGGCAGTCACGTGTGATATGCAAATCACGTGTAATATTCATTTAGCGCAATGAACAGTCTCAGGAAAAGGTGAAGATAACGAACAGTGATAAATCTCATGAATCCTATTAACACGCAGCATTAAGAATATGGCAAACACAGACCCTTGGACATACCAGAGGTTGGAACATGTACCTAGGAGGAGTAAGCATACCCTGTATACCGGTCACACCCACTCTGAGCCCTAAATCTTGATTGCTTAAACGGTAAAATATTGGGTAAATGGAGTAATCCGTAATCAAAATCAATATGCACAGAACTAAATACTGTTCATAT
>CAJDSM010023129.1:21387-44653 GCA_903981925.1 Ostrea lurida
TTAAATACTGTCCAATAACCAAAGCACTGGACTGTCGTACACTTTACTAGATAATGTCCATATAGCCAAACACTCGACTGTCGTACAATTTACTAAATACTGTCCATAGTAGCCAAACACTCGACTGTTCGTACATTTACATAAATACTGTCCATAATTAGCCAAACACTCGACTGTCGTACAATTTACTAAAATACTGTCCATATAGCCAAACACTACGACGTGTCGTACAATTTACTAAATACTGTCCATATGACGAAAAACTAGACTGTCGTACAATTTACTAAATATACTGTCCATATGACCAAAAACTCGAATATCGTACAATTTACTAGATAATGTCCATATGGCCAAACACTCGACTGTCGTACAACTAACTAAATGCTGTCCATATCACCAAACTAGACTGTCGTACAATTTACTAAATACTGTCCATATAGCCAAACACTCGACTGTCGTACAATTTATCTGAAACTGTTCATATAGCCAAACATCGACTGTCGTAACAATTTACTAAATACTGTCCATTTAGCCAAACACTCGATCTGTCGTACAATTTACTGAATACTGTTCATATAGCAAAACACTCGACTGTCGTACAATTACTAAATACTGCCCTTATAACCAAACACTCGGACTTTCGGTACAATTACTAAATACTGTCCATATAACCAAAATCTCGACTGCCGTAAATTTACTAAATACTGTCCCATATAACCAAAACATCGACTGTCGTACAATTTACTAAATACTGTCCATATAACCAAAAACTCAAATGTCGTACGTACAATTTACTAAATACTGTCCAAATAGCCAAAACGCGAGAGCTGTACAATTTACTAGATGCTGTCCATGTAGCCAAAATGTCAGTCACTACATGTACTAAATACTGTCTATGTACGTGTAGCAAAGACTCGACAGTCGCACAAATGACTAAATACAGTCCATGCATGTGACCAAAAAGTCAAAAGTCAAACAATATGCTAAGTTTATTGATTGATTATTTATTGGTTTACGTCCCACTCGAGAATATTTCACTTATATGGAGACGTCACCACTGCCGATGAAGGACTGCTTTAGGCCTGTGCTCCCTGTGCTTTGCACTCGGGGCCTTTGCGGAGGGAAGGATCTTTATCGTGTCACACCTGCTGTTCACGGGGCTTCGGCTTCCCCGGTCTTATCCGAATGACCGCCCCATTCACTCGCCTCTTACGACACGCAAGGGGATGCTGGAGACCTATTCTAACCCGGACCCCCACGGGTACAATATACTAAATACAATATACTAAATACTGTATATGTACAGATAGCAAAAATTCGACAGTCGTATAATTTATTAGATACTGTACTAGCTATAACCAATTAACTCCTATTGGTTCATACAGTTGTCCAATCAATATTCTTCCTTTCGCATAAAAAAAGAAGAAATAGAAAAAATATTAATAAAACTTTGGAGGGGGGGGGGGGGCAATAACCCCAGATGCGATAGGTATAAAAATGAACAAAGAAATGCCAGGTGGTAGATATGTAATAGTTATAATGGTAAATTTCTGCAATTTGAGCTTTTTTGTTCAGTGTGTGGCTGAAAACTCAACAATGTAGCGATCTACCAAATCCGGGTCGCTGTAGTAAAAAAATATTGTAACAAATTAGTTCCTGTTGGGTTTCTTAAGTTGTCCAACTTATTGGCATGGTACAATATCATTCGAAAATATATAACTATATTTGACGTTATAGTGTAGTTTTTTTAATATCGAAAATGTGACAATAACACCTGACGCGATAGGCATCATGAACAGGTAAAGGTTCAGATTAGAGATATGTAACAATGATAATATTACACGGACGTGTAGCACGGAGCAGGTATTTTCAAATTTCATAGAATGAAAATAGAAGAAACAAAAATTATACCCTCGTAAAAGTGTCATGTATGGGTAGCGAGAGACGAGGAATAATATTCCGAATGTGTTTATGAAATGTACGGAGTCCCTTTTAATTGGACGTGTTTTTCCTTTATGCGTTCTCTTTAATCCAGCATGTCAGGGATCAGCTCACAAGAAATAGAAACATTACAGCTCAGAGTGACTCCCATCCCTAATTTGTACTTCAACACAATCGTGATGAGACTATCTTTGAAATCTTTGTATTCTCCCCATTGTTGTGTGATTTGAATAGAGAGACGATAAAACAAACCATAAAAGAAGTTTGTCAAACCAAACTTATAATAGAGCCGGTATCAGGAGTCTAGCAACCCCCCAGTTAGGTGCTATCAAATTCCGGGACTGTAAATCCCCTCCATACACGGTTCTTCATAAATAAAATTTTTGGAGGTTCTAGATTGCGCGTTGCAATTATATTACCCGCGTTTGGTTGCAGTGAAAAATGGGATCGGGCTCGGAATTTGCATATCGACGAAACATTTACATATATCCCTGTCATTATTCAGCTCCTACACTGCACCCCTTCTGTGCTGATTTACATATGTTCCTCGGGTATCTCATTTCAGCACGGTATGTGCAACGTCATGTAATGTTTTATGACAGCGTAAAGTTGAGTTTTTTTCCCCTTCTTATTGCAAAACCTTCAAAGCAAGAAATATAATTTGTCTCATTTTATGATGTGACATAACGAATTATAGATATCGTGTTATATTCATGATCTTTCTTCGAGACTAGAAATACCAAGCTAAGATTCAGGGTTAGAAGGAACGAACAGCGCACTGATCGATGGCAATTGACTCCGAATTGTTTCGGTGTGCCCAATCAGTGGAACATTACCATATATCCACAAGCGTTTTTTTCCTTTTATCGTACCTTACGATTAAATGCCGACATACAGGCATATTCCAGCGCTTTAATCCGCAAACAGGAGAATTACAGTATTAAATATTCTCTGTCCGACACAAAGGGAACATTGATCGTGTTGATTGCATAATTATTTTTGGAATTAGAATGTGAGTACTTTCAGAGTATTTCACTAGGTCAGAAATAGCACTGGGTACGCAGGGGTTACTTTCTATGTAGAATTGATGCTAAAAACGGACCGTGCTCCGTAGTGATACACTGATGACGCAGCACCAGACCGTGAAAAATTCAAAACTAATCAAACGCGGTGCTGGTCAGTTACATGGGACCGATTCCATTTGAGAAAACAATGAATGTATTAACTACTGAAAATATTGCAGATTTAGTTTTTTCAATTAAGACTGGTTTATTAGAAATAAAACTTATAGAAATTGTATTTATTTGTAATTATCGAGTTCAGACCAGACAAAAAAAAGTAGAGCATTATCCTGTCTTCGCATATTTACGTCCTCAAATCAACTGAAATTGCGTGCTTCGTTCTCCAACAGATGCGGCTCCTCTTCTTGGCGCCTTGATTTGTCTTTCCATAACAATCATCTTATGACGAGTTTGGCATCACTAACGCGCCGTTGTTGGATGCTAGGGCGCTAAATGTTATTGTTTAGGGTCCCTTGTTAGTAATATATCTAATTCCCAGGAACCGACAAACAAGCCGGCAGACTAATGTCTTCACTTGCGGTGTGATCATTCTAGAGAAATGTACGAGCGTCACGAAGACTGATGTTTCCCAGTAATCTATAGATGGTTAAGCGTTTCCTTGATTCAACGTCCGAGCGTACGCCTCTATGGAGACAGACATTTTCCGAGGCTCGGAACGGTCATTCGTGCCTCGTGATAATCTCGTGAGAGTTGCATTACTTCGTCACTGAATTTGCGATTAGACTGTATCTTAGACAACTAGGGCGAGACTCTAGGCGCCCCCATCAAACGCGGTAGAATTATTCCGTACAAGGTACTTAAAAAAACGTGCGACTATTGATAGAAAATGGATTTAGTGCTTTTGTAATCCATGGATGAGGTATCTTCTTTGAAAAGGAGATCATTCTAGAAACATAAATATATTTTTATGGCCACATTAGAATCAAAGTCAAATATCATTTGTTGAAGAAAAGCATACTTGACTGTTAAATCGGATGCGATACAGTTTCAATGTTGGTTGAACAAGACAACAATGTAATGGATGTTGTGAAGAACTCTAAATATTTGTGTAGTTGAATTTAAAATTAAAGACCTGCCTATTGAGAGGGTAAATTGCGAACCATGGGAGGTGAACGTCGCGGCTCCACCGTTTACAGCGATTCAACCTCTTCAAAAGGAAATGCGTTGCAATTCCGCAGAAAATAAGTCCCGCAGCGTGCGGCGGCCACAAAAGAAAAGACAGGAGATTTTTCGTTTTATCAGCTGGTTTGTTTGTTTGACTCTAATTGTTATTCAAAGTGCAACATTGAATTTCAACAGACGCTGTTTAATTTAATGTAGAAACGAATTCCTTCTCCACAACTCTAGCCGCCGCTATATGTACTGCAAGACCTGAGTTACAGCGGTTTCTTTGTAAAAAGTAACAATGAACGAAAACAGTCAATTACGGCTTATTAATGCAGTTAAAGATTGGTCTCCATCTCATTGCGCAATTTATCCAAGACTTTGTGTCTTTCTCCACGTGCAATCAGAGAATGCACGACCGATATTATGCAAGACAAACCAATATTTAATTGTAATAAATCGTGCGCTTTAAATTTCGTCAGCATTTATAACGAGGCATAAAAATTTCCGGTGGCTTTTTCACATGTTCATATGATTTTTTCTGGGATAATAAAACGTGATTTGCATTGTTAACTGTCTGTCAGTTGCCGAGACTGAGGTTTCGGTAAACCAAAGCCAAACACTGCTCATCATTTGATCGTGAAAGTGACAGAACTCGAGGAGGAAAAAATCTTGCTATGTAATTTCCACTAACCGAGTATTAGAGGTTGTAAAACAGATATTAGCTAAACAATAGCTAATTTTTAAGAATGCAGAAAAAGTACAGATGTCTGGATGATGCAAGACTTTTGTATAAAACAAAGGAAAGTAACTTTTGTCTCTACTGCGATGTTGGCACGTGTTATCAAAGTTTAAACGCCATTGGAGAAACCCTCTATAAATGAAAGACGTTGTTATTTCTTCTTGATGCAAACCAAGATACACCTAATACACAATACATACATGCGTATAACAAGTATATTCTTAACAGTTGACTTTTGCCTTCTTAAACAGTCGAGGTTTACCTTCTTAGCAATCGACTTATACCATCTTCACAGTCGACTTTTACCTTCTTAACATCCGACTTGTACTTTCATAGCAACCCAACATACAGGTACCTTCTGAATTAGCAGCCAACTTTTTCTTTTTAGCACTCGATTTTTACCTTCATAGCAGCCGACATTTTCTTTTTAGCAGTCGACTTTTACCTTCTTAGCAGTCGACTTTTTCTTTTCAACAGTCGGCTTTTACCTTCTTAGCAGTCGACTTTTAACTTTTAAGCAGCCGACTTAAAATTTCTTTCGTAGCAGTCGAACATATATGCATGTAATATGTACCCTCTTAGCAGCCGACTTTAATCGAACCTGCTACTGGAAGTAGCTTTGGATTATATCTACGCTAGAATATTTTTGTTATTTGAATTTCCTTACTTACAAATGAGTTGAATTCTCTTCAAAAAGTTTTCTTCCCAAAACATACCAATGGATAATTGGACAGTTGATAATGATTTTTTTTTCTTTTATCAGTTGTTTTGTATTGGATGCTTATTTTCCTTAATATTGGTCTCTGACCCCATTTCAGTTTGGTCCCGCTGTATACGTTTTATTCAGTGGATCTAGCCCTCGACCACTCCATCATCCATAAGGTGTTTTCGTGAAGTAAAGAAGTCCGCGCTTTTACATCCTCCAGGCATGCACATTAATTTAAGTGTCAATAGCTTTGAATTAAAACGAACCCGTCATTAGGATCACACCCGATTCTCACGTAGAAGCGAGGGTATATAATTATCAACCACCAACAGCATGAATACCAAAATAACAATTAAACGTTTTACTGAGCCAGATCAAGAAGAACTCCGCGAGTTTCCTATTAACTCTTCGTTTTTCGCGCAGGCTCGATAAAAATTTTCTCTCCGGGTGGCACAGGTGTTTGAAAATAAAATGGCGTTGTTCTGTAGTGATTGTCATATTATAGTGTCACTACAAATAGAATTTGATTGGACAGTAATAATAAATCGTATTTCATTCTGCTGTTTACTCTTCAATTAAGTCCTGGGAGCTGTTTATGGCAGTTTATCAACCCGGACTGTTTATTTCTTCAGAATATGGACTGAAATCTTCTGACTTTTTACGCGAAATTCTGAGCACATTTATTGCTCTACCAAAATTCACAAAGCACTATGGAAACTACATGTATGTTTGAAAAAAAGAATTTTACATGCTCAGTATTTCATTTTATTCTTATCAATTGATATATTCTTCTCGAAAGAGAAACTAGTGTATCCCATTGTTTTAGTTTTTTCTCTTCTTTAACCGAAAAAAAAAGGATTATCATTAAAGACGCCAATTTTTTTGAACAAAATGTTTGTAAACGATAATCATTTAATGGTTTTATTTAAATAACCACTGTCTATACCGCTGTAGATTTTTATAGATGGATATATTCTTATGTCAGTTTCAACAAATTCCAACAGTTGCACTGTTTGATGAATAAAGAGATCTTCAGAGAAGAAAATACGAGTTTGATTTCCACACCCACCCTCTTTTCCCATCAATGAGACCTCATCAGGACCAGGCTACTCCTCTATATTTATGTGTTAAATAAAACATCGCTCGGATTTTCTTTTCGTGCAACCTTCCTCTGAAACAATCATCAAATTTGCACCCGGGAAACGTTTTTGCGACATAAAATGAAATTTAGATTGAGCTCGGCCAGGTGTTTATTGCGTTTTATGCTTCACTCCTGACATTAATATCAAAGTTTGAATTACGGTTTTCTGACTTGATAACAATTAATACATAGCAACTCCGTCCCCTGAACCCTCACTGAACGCACCTGTAGGTCACGCGACGCTTACCGTCATTGTTTATCCGAGTCTTTGCGTTCCTTGTCTACGGAGCGCGAATTATCTGCATGTAAATAAATATCGTGTTCGAAATGGCTGAAGACTTAATTGGAGCTCTAAACTATTAATCTTACTATCGATATGGGCAAATAATACTCATAAAGAAATATATAAAACTCGTAAAGCTCACGGAAGGCCTGGTCAACAGATTTCTTTGAAAATAACAAATAAAAAAGACCGATTTTCATTGAAATATTTTTATTCACAATTGATTACTGACTAGAGTTGACATTGGTGGCTTTGGTTATCTGTAAACTCAATGAAATTAAAAAATTGAACTCGTGTGAGTTAGTAGTTCCGTTGTGTATGACTGGGGACTACGGTATCTGATAAAGATACATGTAGCATTCCCGGGTGTTCCAAAGATTCTCACAAAACACTTTTTTCCAGCGATAACCCAGTCACCTAATGTTTATTTTATTACACCTTTGACTGTGTAATATGAGAAATACAATTTCATGGCGCGATGGAAGCAAATATTTTTATGTTGACTCGAATTCTATCGATCCAGTCTATGATACTCCATTGTACACTATTGTTTGTTTTCCAAGAAATATAACTCTGTTGTGGGGGAGGGGGGGGGGGGCATTGATGACGAAACGTACAAAATTATCTTTAAACTCGTATTTTTTGGTATCATTTAACGTATTTCTAAGTTCCAACAAACTAGAAGTTACAAACAAATACACACAGTTTCTAATATCAATACAGGGTATGTTAAATGGTTGATTTGAGACAATCTTAAAATTTCTATAAGTAGGTAATGATGTTTGTATTGTTTTTATCCAAGAACTATACAGTTCATAGGTTTAACGTTTTTTACATAGTATAATATAAACAGGCATATAAACATAGTTTTCGTAACATAAATAAATACACACAATGTAATGTAGGTAAGGTAAATGGACATCATTCATATGTAGCTGTTTCTTTTACAAAATACCATTATAGCTTGTACATAGTATAGTGAATATAAAACATAATATGTTGGTAAATTTGAGGATAACCTCAGCTTTATATACGCTATTTCTGTTCTTATACTTGAACATTTATATAAATATATCCCTAATTTACATAATTCTGAAACATTTTCTGTTGATATCAACTGAATTAGTTTGTAAGTAGAAGGTTTTTTATAATAATATTTCTTAATATACATTTTCCTGAAATTATTCATAAAATGGACATACCAGTAAAAAGTAAAATTCGTCATCTATCTCTGAATTGGAACACATTTTACAAATTCTTTCATTTCTTGAAACATTATAATATCTACATGTACCTTGTTCAACTTCTAATTTATGTGATGACATGCGATATTTGCTTATATATTGTACATATGTATTTGGAAACTGTTAAACTGAAAACTAAACTGAACATACCTACATACATATCGCTAGTTCTGATTGACCGTCGATCTGAACATAAATGTAATTTATCATTATTGGATAATTTGCTTGATTGTTTTAAGCATATTTTATCCAAAATTCATTAGGACTGCAGACAAGTTCTTTTGGATCATTGAAGTGTTAATATTACATGTCCTGCGTATATTGCATAACAGTTCATATATCGATCATAGTAAAGTACATTAATTAAATTTAACCCCCCCCCCCCAAATAAATAATAAAACCAAACACAACCCCCCCCCCTCCAAAAAAAAAAACCCTGCTAAATTTTCTGTTAGTATTCTTTGGAGGATGAATTAAACGTATATATACTGAAGATGTTTAAACATCAAATAAATGTACAAAATAAAAGAGTTTCCTCAATTTTAAGGAAAACAAAAAAGATGATATGAAAAATGCAAAAATATAAATGCAGACATAGCAATGAATGTATACAGGAGGTTCACCACGAACAATAGAGACAATAAACAACTGATTGCAAGGAATAATCAATGGTGAATGCTAAATTGTTCTTATGATGTTGTTATGCATACAGGAAAATCAAACCGTGTAACACGAATTTTATAGTTAAAGTAGCATAATCTGTATCTTTTGAATTTATTACACTGTAATTTCTTTAAGGAAATCAAATATATTAACGGTAAACATGTGAACCACGAAGTCTGTCCGGTCAAAATGTAAACAACAAGCGAGAAATAAGCCTAAAAAGACAACGTGTCTACAACGTGGCAGTTCTATAAACGGAAAGGGGATTGAACGTCATAAATTTTTTAAACACGCGATCTCCTTATATGGAAGTAGAATTCAAAATCACGCTTGAAATGTTTGTAGTAAATACATGTAGCTTATATTCGACGTATATCATCTGAACTGTAAATGCAAAAATATATGATTATATATCACATGCATACTTATGATATGTTGTTAAATACGTATAATGTTGTTCTTAAAGAGAAAAAGGCATGTGTGTATACATCACAAAATAATAATACAGCACTGCGTATGCTTACATCTCAGGCGAATTTGTTGTTTTTCATAGGTTGGTAATATCATAAATAATTAGAAACAAGTGCTTTGTTCTTTTGTATCTTTTTGCTTTTAATGTTGTAATTACGTACGAAAGCATAACTTTATTATATGTATACATAGAAAAAAAAGTCCGAAAGATTTAATTTTTCGTAAAGATACAGATTATGCTACTTTAAACTTATCCACAAGTATTCTTAGTATTTAGTTTTATGAAAAGACGACGGCTATTTCTTTTGCCTTCTTTTATTTTGCTTTCTTTTTTGTCGGGGGAGGTAGTTAGTTGTTTTGAAGGTTTTTTTTTTCAAGGGGTAAGGGGACTTTCTTTTTTTTTTTTGCACTTATGGTTTTGTGGGGATTTTTGCTTTGGTTTTGTTATTAGTTTGTTTTAAATAGTGTTGTTATTGTTAGTTACTTAAATATTTTATGTTTGCTTTTTCAAATGCTGGTGCATGGACATGATGTTTTACATATAGTTACATGTAAACTATTGTGTACTGTGCATCTCACATTGTATAAGGTTACTAAAAAACTAGTACTGTGTTGACTGAACAATAATTAAACTAATGACTTGAGAGTAAGACCGAGTATTGTCAGTACACACGGTAGATCTTTTTGAACATCATCCTTTTAAAGATATTAATATTCCAACCCCACAACAGAAGGCCCATACATGTATTTTACTGGTGATTCGCTCATTGAGTCAAAATCTTATTATCAGTCTACATGTACACTCTTTAGCGCAGACTGATCTCCTAAAGAATAGAAAATCCAAGTTATATCACAGAACGTTTGTTTGTTTGTTGTTGTTGGGGTTTTTTTTTTTTTTTTTTTTTTTTTTGTTTTTTTTTTTTTGTTTGGTGGGTGTTTTTTTGTTGTTTTTTTTTCTTTTGTGTGTGTGTGTTTGTTTGTTTTTGCGGGTTTTTTCTCTGAGAATAATCTGTAGTTCATTTACGATGAAAAAGCACCCAAAAATCTAAAACGTTTGTCGCACTATCAATGTACTCTTGTGTCTTTATAAATTAGTCTTTTAATGTAAAATGGCCAAGTAACAAAGTATCAAACGTAATCATGTGTATTAACATATTGTTATAGAAGTTAGTTGTGAAATACAATTATAAATTTCTTGATATTTCATCAAATTTAAATGACAAAAGATTATGAGATTAAATGCATTTCTATAGAGAGGAAAATACAGTATATATTCGGAGATTTACCTTTGTGAGCAACAGCAGGCAATGTACATTTTTCTGCCTTTTGTTGTAAATTTTAAGAATAGCTTTCGTTGTACTGTTGTATGTACCTGTGCTCCGTAAAATAGATCTCAAGGTGATTTTTAATGTCGCTTTGGACGGAATATTTTGAATTGTGTGGTGATTTGCATTTAATTTACAAATTCATTGCCAGTGATTTTATCAATATGTGTTTATTAGTTTGTATACATAAAGATGATTATCTTTTTATATGTTTTAAAGTTGAGTGATTCGCGACGCTTTGCAGAACGGATACATAGACTAGCTGTTTCGAAAATTTGGATGAAGTATTATTGTAGAGGCGATATTTAACTACAGCTTAAGTTGTTTTGGTTCGTTTATTTGTTTTGCATCCTTTTGGAAATTACTCATATATATCGTGACATCACTATTGCAGAGAGTGACACAAATTTAGACCGATGCTGTAGCGGTGAGGGTGGGTTTTCTTATGCCAGCATTTGCATGCCTCCACGCAGGATCTAGGTTGTAAGAACTTGCAATTCAAGGGAGCCTTCAATTACTAAGTCTGGCGTTTGATATGGCCATGATTTGAGCTGGATTCGAACTCACGACCCCCACCCCCCTCGGTCACGGTGCAAACTCTTTAACCACTGCGCCACCACAGTCACCGATGCAACTCCAGGTGTGCGTAACAGCCGGGAATAACTACAGTGTAATATTTACATTCACTGAATCCTTTCTCCTATATTTCCTTTGAAATTGACATCATGGCATTTATCATCCAATAAATGCATGTTTGTTGCAAACTAGTTGGATCCGGTTTTATAGTGTCACCTGTTCGCATGGTCATTACCATATATGGAGCGATTCCAAGGTCAAATGTTGAATTGGCTGTTCCGTTTAAAGTAACGAAATGATCAAAATTTTTGATATATTACTATTTAAATCTAGTTTATATGTTTAGAAAATGCACGAAAATATAAATATAAACAATATAATACTTTCTTTGTTGGTTTATTGGGCGATGAAGGAAACTAGATTGCAGAAATAATTCCATAACCCGCTTACACAGGTTATGAATTTTTTCTGCAATGCTAGTTTCCTTCATCACCCAATAAACCAAAAAAGAAAGCATTTTATTGTTTAAATGTTGGAAAAAGCACAGCTTTATAAAAACCATGATATATGCATTGTATTTGGGTATATCTATATTCATAAGTAAAGTACGATGTACAAATAATCGTAATTATATGATTGTAAAAAGGTGTAAATTTCCCCATTTGTAAGTTTGCCAGTATGAATTGTAGTGGTCGCCACTTTAGTTAAGTGGTAAATAATTGGAGAATAAAATCAATCACTAGCAGTCCTCGTAAGACTATCAGATTTGAACATGACATTTGCGTCTAGTAGAGTATTGAAATCATTTTCCTGTAATCAGAGACCTGCCGGCAAAGTGTCAGTTTCGTTTTATGTTTAGTGTGTTATTTCGTATGTAGGAAGAAGAAAGGCATTCTGTTTACAAATTTTTCTGTTTTCAATACATATCTCTCGCCAAATGGTGAAATAGTATGGTCAGCCCATCTTCATGTTGGTAGACCCCAATGCGGCTGAAGTAGCGTGATTTGATGGTGTAAAAGTAATACGAGGAATGAAGAAGTATTTCTCTACAACCACAAACATGATGTTCCTTCATCTTTAGACTCCTACACAAATAGTTCTTATGGTGGACCATCCCTAATATCGCGTGCGCGGCATCCACCGACGGACAGGTGATGCAATTGTATATAAAAAGAATATTGTACAAGAGTATTTTTTTTTTATTTCTGTAATGTATAAATCTTTGAATAGAAATATATTCAAGCTGGGTTTGACCCATGTAAGTGAATCGTATTACAAGAATAGTTTGTCATTGTACAAACAGTGATATATATTTTGATACTTGAAAACATAGAACACAGTTGAGAAAATATAACAGATCTTTGGAATATATCAGAAGACTTGGGATGAAAAAAAAATGTCTTACATGTACATTGAAATTTATAATAGATATAGTTTATAAATATTCAAATTGAGTTTCTAATCAATTTTGTATATATTTCTTTCCTTATTGAATCTTTTCCCGCCTCAGTCTGAGCTAACATCAATTTCTTCATCGGATGTTTCAGCAGACGATAAATCTGCGACGAATGATTGTTCCATAGCGACGTGCAAATCTCTCTCGTCTGCAGACGACCTACTTTCACTGTCCAAACCAGTTTGTCGCGCGTGCACTTTCCTGTGTCTCTCCAAATTACTTTTGTGACTAGTAGCATAATCGCATAAATGGCACCGGAAATCCTTTTTGCCATTATGAACCGACAGGTGTCGCTTTAATAACGCTTTTCTACAAAATCGCCTTCCGCAATATAAACATACGTAACCATGAGAATGAAAAATCATAGAATGTTCACGTAAAGATGCTTTGGTTCCGAATACAATTCCGCAGCACTCTAATAGCTTGGACGACTGTTGATGCATGGTCAGTAAATGTCTTTTGAGATTGTTTCTTCTGTCCGTGGTGTATCTGCACTGGGGGCACGGGAACAGCTTTCTCCCGGCTATTATTGTGTTTTGTAAATCTACGAGACTGGTTGAACGTGATGGATAATGCTGGAGGGGTTCCGCAGGAAATGGGTGACTAGAATGTAACGATTCACTATCTGCCAGTGCCGTCGCTGCTGCGTTCGTTTTAGCGAGTGAAAGCGAGGCTTGAAAAAACTTCCATTGCTCTTTATAATAGTTGAGAATATCTGCGGTGTTATGGCAAAAGTAGTCAGAAAACACAGACGGTGTGTCCGGCTTTGGTCTAGGATCTGGCTTGTATGTCGGGCTTTGTCCACTTTCTGATTTCCAGGGTTGGAACAGTTTGGTATCTTTGCCACTGGTTTTGACACCAGTGTCTGTTTGCAGGACATGTGGAATGAAATTGTAGGTCGGAATTGGTCTGAAAGTAAAAATACAGCCCCTATACAATTGAATTGGTTAATATAAAATAAGGATCGTGTCCCCAAGTCTCGAGAAACATGCAGCTTCCTTGTGACTAAGACACTCTAAAAATATATATGTTAAACAAGCAGTTTTACATCGATCTCATTTTAATGCCCATGCCTCGTTCAAAATAACTGATGACCAAGGTTAAAGGTCATACTTCAACAGACATGGCGGGAAATACACTAATACTTCTAGCAGTGGAGCTGGTCGTAAAATTTAGTCTTTTAAATTCAATTTTTTTTTTTTTTAATTTTCTCTTTTTTTCTCTCCAAATGACAAAATAAGTAATCTAATTGGTGGAAATTTCTCCTGTAAAATGGAAAGCACAATACAGATGTGTTCACATTACACGTTGTGTGACTGCATATAAGAAAGAAAATAATCGAGAATCGTCTATATTACTATATATAAAACAGAGTCAGGGCTATACTTAAAACGTCATGTAAACGTCACAAAACGTAATAATGAAGTGTAGACACAAACCAGTTTATCCTCCGCGAAAAGAGGACTATATTTATAGAGGATGTAAATCCTCGATAAATACCCAATAAACACAATAACGCGGATCAATATAGACAGAGGAGTGAAGTTTTATAACGCGATGAAGTCAGATTTTCGAGTGTTCATTATTTTCTCAAATTTTAGTGAAAATGAAGCATAATCGATAAAAAGCACTCAAAACGAGATGCTATAAAATTAGTCTTCCAAGCTGGTTGGTATTTTATGACAAAACCCATATAAACATCACATTTTCCGCACCATTACAGAATATAATTCTCCTGGGTAATGATGAAATAATACGAGCCTCAGTTACGGAGTCTGGATAAGGAATAGTTCTTTAGCTGGACCGCCTAAAACCCCTAAAAACACAGATGGACCTGATTGACTTTTTTATTCTAATGGTCGTTGATGATGTTCGGCAATTTGTCGCGATCAGTGTTCATCGTACCATGAAATAAACAAGCCAATTTATACAAAGATATATTGATGGATGCTTGTTCATTTATACCGTCATATTTGTATTATCAATTAGGAATTACGTGTTGAATAACCCGAATGAAAATTGATATTGTATGATTGTTTACTATGCACGTTACAGTATTGGTTTGAGCAATGGCAATATGATCGTATATACTTTTATTTTAACATGAAAACAAATTCTTTGCAGCCCTGGATGATAATTACATGTATTGTTTAACAACAACCCCCCCTTTTTTTTTTTTTAGAAGAAAAAGATTTACTTTTGTGTCTTTATTTTCCTTTCGAAATATATTTTGATAATTTTTTTTGTTAAATATTTGAAATTATATGTGATAATAGGCTTTAGAAAGCTACGATTTCCTTTCGTTTTGGCCAGAATGGTAACTGGTAGATATGTTGAATACATGTACGTGCTTCACATACAATAGTTTACATTGTACACGTATCTTCAACACCGAAAGCATGTCAGAAATCTCGATAAACCTTTGGAATTCTCGGCATAATATCAATTTAAACAAACGAACGAGAGAGAGAGAGAGAGAGAGAGAGCGAGAGAGAGAGAGAGAGAGAGAGAGAAGAGAGAGAGAGAGAGAGAGAGAGAGGAGACGAGAGGGAGAAGCCAAGAATTGTCATTTGGAAGAAAATATAAATTAGAAGCCAAATTACAATATTGTGCGTAAGAGCTGACTTTCACAGAATTGAGTAAGTATTAATTCCATTTATAATTTATTTATAATAAAAAAAAACCCAACATTTACGTGTTGTATTTTTTTTTCTTTTCTTTTCTTTTAAATTGACGGGTCAGTGATTGAATAAAATGAAATCGCATCTGTTAAATATTTTTATAACCCTGGATTCTTCTGTCATTTATCTGATCATGAAAAATAAGAGAGGGGTCTTTAAGTTTACAAAACTGATGAATGATTTCCTAACCAAACCGAGGACCATACTGAATGGTCACTGACTGTGCGACTGACCGATACATGTAAAAGAAAGGCACTGACCATATCAGTCAATTTAAATAGTCATATAGAAAGACTGAAAATAGCTGAAATAAATGACCAAAAAAATTATCAAACGATCATTAAAGATATTTTAAAAATAACGTTTTATTTTTTTTCTTTTCGATCTATTTTCAATGCAAAGCATTCCCTATGAATTATCTCAAAGCATCTGCAATGATAGAGTTTTTTTCTATATATTTTATTTGTAAAATATTTTTGAAACCGGACGGTGTAAACTTCACAAATGCATTAGATAATTGAATAAACAAAATAAAATTTGTAGATAAGATTTAAATTATTATCTTCATTGAAAACAATGTTTCTCTCTTTGACAACGACAGAAAGTTGACGATAAATATTTATCATGATTTTTTTATCCAGATTTTAATTTTTTCAGACACCGTTTTATCTAAGTAAATACGAACTTATGAGCTATTGTATTTTTGCGGTATGAAATACAATCCTCTCTCTATATACTTTGTTAAGCATTAAAATTGCAAATATATCATGCAAGAAGTAATATCTTTATCATAATCTTTTGTCATTAAACGATAGCGCGGGTTTTACCCATTTATAATATGGGTAACACGTTGATTAGTACAATTTAAGTTAATGTCAAAGAAAAGAATCAGAAATGAAAAAAGAAACTTATTTTGATAACCATTTTACTGAATTGTCATGACAATTCTTCGCTGTTAATGTTTGTCCTGGAATGCTCAGGTAACCCAAAGCGTATTACCATTTCTTGAAACTTATTTTGATTAAGCTGAAAAGTTCTGTTGTATCAGACCAAATTAACCTTAGTATCATTTCCGAAAACCCAGAAACCTATTAATCCATGCAGCGACAGTGGTTTATAGCAATGTACTATACGTTACAAATTAAAATTCTTACCTCAGAGGGGGTATATTCCGAACACCCGGAACAACGTTTTCCATGGCGACCGTGTCTTTACATGCAAAATAAAGATATTTTGTCTTTGATCTAATTCTTATTATCTAATATCATCCACTTATGTGTAATCTCTGCCTATCGTCAACTTTTGCGTTACGGGACACTAAAATTGGACATGAAACTATTTTGAAACCAGCATCCAATCAGAATGGGTTCTGTAATTTATGCTGATGAGACAAGTTCCGGTTGAACGATTCTTAAGTGAAATGGGCGTCCTCTTTAGGGCAGCGAATTTCACGTCTCGGTGGGTCCATGACCAAACAACATCTTTTTCTAAAGTTTAATCCACTCGTCCGGGATTTGAGGGAAATTATTAATCTGATTTATAATAATTACAGAGAACGATCTTGGGATAACACGGATTTCTTCTAGCGCAAACGGTACGGGGCGCTGTTCAAGGAGGTCTTTGTACAGCGTCTCCGACAATTTTAATGGCTCAGTTTGAACGTAAGAAAAAAGAGACAAATGGTGATCTGATTGCTGTTTTGCAAGCAATTATATAAAATACATTTTACAAATAAATGCTTAAAAATAAAATACTTAATGTTTCTCTTTGTAAGACATTTGCTGGGATCAACATTGTGGCATATGCTTTTTTAAATGTATTTTTTCATCATTAGTTTTCAATAAATGAATTATTCTACCTATTTGAAACAATTTATTTCTGTATGTTATATAACTAGTCATTTCGTAAAATCCAGATTTTAGTCATTTTGATACATGAAATAATACAACAGAAGATGAAACGAGTTTCCGGATTGGTCCGTATTTGAAAATCTAAATGACGACAAAATATTCAGCGATATTTTAACATAGTCTGAATTATCAATTCTCAACCCTAAATAATGTAACTACAAATTATCATGTCTACTTATTGTAATTAGTATATATTGACAGTTGTTTTATAGGTGAGAACCTCGTAAGTTGTACATGTAAGAACTTATGTTCAAACCTTTTGTATATGTATTTATATACAATAAAATATGTTCAAACTAACTGGGAAGATGCATCGCTTTTATCGCGTCAAAGTCAAATTGGAAAAAACAAATCACAAAAGATACCAAAGCTGCACTCTTCATACAAGCATGTAGAATTGTGATTCTATTCACATAAGCACAGAAAAATATCATTGTTCTGATGTCTTCTACCATATTATGCCCTCTACTACATCATGCAAATGAATGAAATATGCAAATTTGTTGATATATACCCCAAACATAAGTAGAGAAAAATATCACCAAGACGATTGAGTATATTCTATCAGTTTCTCTATACTTCTTCGGGAGTTAAGCATTTGTAAAGAAACGTTAACTGGACTAGTTTAATATTCTCATTCGGCTTGGGGATATTTTATCACATGCATATTGAATGTACATATACATATTGTATGTGGTACTCTACATTTTTTTTATTTATTCTATTATTTTTTTAATTCATATATTTATTTATTATTTTTTTTTGCAGCACACTTCCTTCATGGGCATGTTCTGATCCTTCATATTCACACTGGAGACTATTAATGAATACTCTATATTTTCTGTATTTTTAACGTTTTGTTTCGCCTCTCTGTCACTCTATATTTGATAGACTAATCGTTTACATGTACATGTATTACATGTATGTATGTGTGGATTTCATGATGATCAAGAATGAATTCTATCCGGAATTTAGTTGTAAGATATCACTAAAACGGTGCCGAAAAAATGACATCTCTTTAAAATTTTGATCTCGGGACAATCGAATATGAAAAAAAATGTTCTATCATAATAGAACAAATTTTGAAAATGTGAGTAGTTTTTTTTAAACATCTACTGCAACATGATATTAATTCAAAAGTTTGGTATATTCGATGAATATTATTTACAGTTACAGAGATCTTAAATCGATGACGTAGCATGCGTTGAATTGGATGTAAAGATAAAGATGTCCACCTAGGCAAAAATGTTTCCATTACCAAAATATCTTTAAAGTTATCTACTCTTGCAAAATATTTCAGATACTGAATAGACAAATATTGTATACACTCATCTATATCACAGCTTTGCTTTATTTGTAAAACACAGATTCTACCAATTGAATTCAACGTTAAATTGATAAGCTATTATTCTTAAAGAATATGATAATTTGTCAACGAAAATCTTGCTTACAATCATATTCTATCATCGTTCCTGTTATCGCAATCCCAGCGTGTTCGCGGAGTATTTATAGCAACTCTTTCTACGAAAACTTAATTTTTGGAGTACTTGCATTTGCACACGGTGTACTATTAAGCTTGATTTCCAAAGTTTTAGAAATACTTACTCATAAATAGTCATACATTAGTTAGTGCTTGAGATTTTCTTGCACTCTCACTGACAGGAATATTTTGTTTTTTTACTAACAAAATCACATGCTTCTTGTGTACATCTATCTACAGGTGTATATGATTTCTCTCATTATTCTCTAAAAACAAGCAATCTAACTAAAACATCATGATTGTCATCTTCGAACTTTTAACTTTGTACTTGTAATATATTTCATAAAACATCTAAAAATCAGAAGATGAAAATTTAAAATGTATATAGGGAATATTCAAAGATATGATCTGCTGTTTATGAAGTTGTCTGTTTCTGTTGTTTTCTGGTAAGTTTGACAATCCTCTGATTGGAATCTTCAACTACATGAATTACCAAATTAGGAAATATATTACAAATACTGAATTTCTTTCTTTTATTTTTCTTCCATGTCCGATTACTCCTGTTTTGTTTTAATTTGTAGAATACACAGAAATTACTTTGAAACAACTCTTCAATTTACCTTGTCATTATGGCAACAAACTAAATTTGAAAAACGAGATAGCAGCTGAGGGGGAAAAAAAGCGCCGGAATCCCATAAAAAGTCAGTACACGGCGCGCAACAAAAACCATCATGGCACAGTCACTAGTGATTAAATTTGTCAAGATTTCGTAGTTTATGACTTCAATTTAAAATTTATGAATCAAATATCTGGGATGATGTATGAAGAAAGCCCAATGTATGACCCTACTATATGTGTCATCGAGATGTTTTTATGATTATCAAGTATTCTGTGACATTTTTCATTTATTTCTTATATCACATATTCAATTTCAACCCAAACGCCATCAAAAGTATATAAAATTGTAATAAAGAGGAGCGGAATTGAATTTCTTTGAAAAGTTTACGGTTCAAATCTACCGCGCTCTATCGCCAGGATTGTACCAAACAATGGCCAAATTAAGGATCTTCATCTCCGTTGACATTTTGATGGCATCAGACTAAGTTTCACCTCGCTCCAAAGTTCGCATCCAGCGCATAAAACTGGAATTTACCTTTCAGTTTTATTGAAATGAGGGACTTAAAATCAAACCTCGAGAATGTCTTGGGCATCAAACCTGACCCTAGTGTAACAGGTATCGCTTCATCTGGAGAGGCTATATTGTGGTGTGTCATAGATCTACTCTTCCTGTGCTGTTACGCAATATTCCCATGATTTATCGTAAGTTATACTAAAGCTGATTCTAAAAGGACCAGTAACGCACTAAATGTCAAAAATAAAGCTGTGGTTGCGCAGGTGTGACTATTATAATATTTAGTTTTAGAGTTTCGTTTCATTTATTTCAAGTTGTACATCAAGATAGTTACTATTACTCAGTTGACTCGATATTGACTTCAATTTTGATATGTCATCTACATTACCTCTACAACTACAATGATGCGTGCTAGGCAAACCAGTTGTGATTACTAAACATAACCATTAGAGTTTGCTGTTTTACATGTACAATACATGTATATATGAAATCTGCAGGTTTTACTTGTTAACGCCTGTTGCAACACGGGACTTAATTTTTATCCTAAAGATCCATGATCTTCACTTCTAAATGCCGAGCGTTTGGCGAACGGATCATCACTACCTATGTTTATGTCTTAAGTTGACTCGAACTCACGACCTTCCGGTTACAAAGGGAACACTCTACCAGTCGGAAGTTTGTATCAGTCACAGTTGATTGATAAATATTGAATATATATTTACAAAAAAATTCAAAATTCTACGATATATTCTATGCACCATTCAGGATTTAAGGAGCCGTCAATATGCTATGACGTCACGTAGTCTCTAGAACGGTCTTGTTTATTTTCCAGTACACAATCTGCCATTGTTCATCATTAAATAAATGGTCAGTACGGATCAACAGGTTATATGACATCCTCACCTTCTTAAAGTCTGTTTGCTGTGATAACTCGAACAACATTTTTTTTTTTCTCTTCAAGCGAAATTTATAAAAATTACATAAAATGTATTGACAAAATACGTGTGAATAGATAAGTGAATAAATATAAACGCTGTCGTACATTTATGATAGTGGAATGCGTTTCCAATTAAACATTTGCAGTAATTTGATAAAATAACAGATCATGATTTCAAAAACCCAATTACACAGAACACGGCATAAACGGTGATAAAAAGAGCAGGCATCAGTTCATTGAAAGGAATATCATGAAATCAGGTCATCTAAAAAAAAAATACTATCTTAAATTTCATTTAAACAATAAATTTCGTTTTTGAACAAAAAAGATCGATTAATGGGATTTTCAGAAGCGTGACATGACCGCTTCCTTACATGATAAATCTACAAATAGTCACATTGGTTTTCCGACACTGTACCCGCAGCACGAGTCCGCGAGACGGCGCTTTCACGGATCGTTCCCGCGCCGTGTTTCGTACCTTTCAGAGCGTGATTGGTTTGGAAGATTAGCGTGCATATCGAGACGTGAATCAGAGACGGTTCCAGGATTTCAGCCTCACACGAGGCACTTAATATTTATACCGATAATTCATAACCGATTCGGTCCCCACCAGTCCTCTTTATCGCACGAATGAATCTATAATTGCGCTATATCGATACAATTACAAGGAGATTGGAGGAAATTATGTTTGGGGGTGACTTTTGTTCACACTACTGATCGACGTCTTGTGTTTTCAGTAACATGTCGATCTCTTTCAACGTCAAGCTTTCCAATCACGATCAAACCAATAGATGTAAACGCTCGACCTTGTCGCGTTTTTATCTTTTACACAGAGAGCGGATCCTCCCCGGGCCATTTTTCTCCCTTTTACGGATGGCAGTGCCGCTCCGGCCTACGAGAATGATACTCTCTTTACTTCAAACAGTGATCAATGTTAGCTTGCTCGTGTCAGTAGGCAATGGAAGATGCATAAAATATTATATACATGCATAAAGGTATTGATAAACCGTGGAAAGCCTATTGCATTTGTGCCGTGTTTCGGCTTCAAACGGCTTGTAATTGCTGTTACAGCCGGCAGCTGGTTGTTAGAAAATAAAATTACGTTTGATTGGTGGCTTCCCTCAGAGTACGCCCGGAACGGAACGGAGCAAAACCGGAAGTCAAGATCTACAGAGTTTCCGTGTTGTTACATTTTACGCGCAATCATCACTAGTTAAAATCTGGAGGGGAAATTAAAATCGACAACCTACGTGTGCGGGGCCGGTAAAGTGCTGGATGCTGAACATTTGATGACATTACTTGTATCTTTGACTTATTTTATCTTTAGATTTCGACAAACCTTCAGTATTAACAGTCATGGATAATGAAAGTTCTACTTCACGGTTTTTGTTTGATTTCACATTGTCTCGTTTGTAGATGGCGTACCTAAAATAAAGATTTAAAAAAAAGACAAAAAGATTACAAAGTACTTTATTGAGAATTTCACATTATGTACATTTTGAATGTTTCATTACATGATAGACTAGTTTTCATGGGAATATAGAATATTCAATAACTTAAACGCATTCCAAAAGCATATATTTTAAAGCGTGTGATCCGGAGCATGCAATTTTATCGACAACATTGTAATGAATAGCATCATGATATTTAGATCATAATTGATAACTCTATTTTATGCATACTTGTTTGCGTGAAACTGTTTCCATAAAATTGGACCATATTTATAATTGGGGAGAGAGAAATATACCTTTTATCAGTTGGACGAAATATTACAGAATATTGCAGTCTGTATGCATGCATGTGCATATTTTATTATTTTACCTAATTAGTAATACGATAGAACTGTTTATTTCCCTGAAAGTACAATACTCTTCCCATCTGAGGACTACTCCCTACTAACCCTTCAAATTGACTGTTTCCTCATTAATATTCATTGCTATTTTCAACCAATAAAAATCTTCGGTGGGCGGAGCGTTCCACGAATTCTGAGATTTGTGACGTAAATTTTATTTGCAAACGTCATAAGAGATCAACATTAATGGTCATACTACCCGTAGCCCTCTGCGTCTCCGCACAAAAAAAAATTCTCTTGCGAAAGTTGCTGTAATGGTGACGAAAGGAGGCTTTGAACAAGATCTACAAATGATTATTTGATTATCTACAGTAAATCACGCCTTAACACAGAAGCAGCGAAGAAGACAGAAAAAAATCACTTGGAAATTATCTGAGTTTAGGAGGTTTGGTCTGTGTTAAAATGATGTCGGATCAATACTCTATCCATTGTTTCGGTATCTTAAAATGGTAATAGAACGGGTAATTTGGGAAATAGCAAATCCATGGATCCCCGAAACAAACAAACAAACAAACAAACTAGAAAACTGACATGGTCAGC
>CAJDSM010023131.1:0-17074 GCA_903981925.1 Ostrea lurida
CATAAGGAAACAGTGGATATGCAAATATATCATAATGTAAGGGAATGTGAAAAGGAATAAAAATATTTTTAAGTTCTTGCTTAATCAGTTGAATTACATTTACGGTGTGTAAACACCAATGCAGGCATGGAAATGTTGCGTCATGTGATGTGATTTCTTTAATTTGCTTTATCAAACAAGTTTAGATGGATTAAGCTGAACTTTTAGAATACCTCTGTCATTGAAACGAAAGGGTACTTACCCTCAGGACACGAACCTCAAGTGCTCTCATTGTGTTAACTTATTGACATTATTGAAGGCTTTATATTGGTAAGGTGTTGTATATTATAAGAAAGTGTACCTGCGATTGATTTTTGCCATAAATTTTTATGAGTTTAGGAAGACAGGTTGAAGTACAAGTAGATGCACATATAGAAAGTTAGTGTTTGCTTCTCCCATATATAGAAATACCAAACTTGTTCCTGAGTTATTTATAGATTTTTAGGTATAAATTGAACTTGTTAGTCTCACTGTAAGAAGATCTTATAAAGTGCATTGATAGAAAACTACTAGATATCAGGTATTAGTAATTATGTCTCCCCTCTTCCAGGGGGTGGGGGAGACATATTGTTTTTGTCCTTTCTGGCCGTCTGTCTGTCACAAAATCTTGCGAGCTCTTCTCCTCCTAAACCGCTTATCAGATAGACTTGAACTTTGTACAGTGCTTCCTTGCCAATTTGTAGATGTGCATATTGTCAGACAGGAGGATCCAATTATTTTCCTTCAATTATGGTGATCCAACAGGGGTGGAGGTGTTAAAATACACAAATCTCTGCGAGCGCTTCTCCTCCTAAACGCTTATCAGATTAGACTTGAAACTTTGTACAGTGCTTCTTCATTTAGATGTGCATATTGTCAGGACAGAGAGTCCAATTATTTTCCTTCAATTATGTGGATCCAACAGGGGTGGAGGGTGTAATAAGCTTGTGAACTCGTGAACACTTCTCTCCTAACCGCTTATCAGATAGACTTGAAACTTGTACAGCACTTCCTTGCCATTCTAGGGTGATATTGTCGGAAAGGAGGATCCAATTATTTTCCTTAAGTTATGGTGGATCTAACAGGGGTGGAGGGTGTAAAATAGCTTTGAACACTTCTCCTTCTAATATGGCCTATCAGATAACCTCGAACTTGTACAGAGGCTTCATTGCCATTTGTAGATGTTGCATATTGTCGGGACAGAGGATCCAATATTTCCTACATGGTAGATCAACAGGGGTGGGGTGTAAAATAGCTTGTAAACATTTCCTTATACGGTCTATCAGATAACTTGAAACTTTTGTACAGTGCTATCATTGCCATTTGTAAGATGGCAATTTCAGACGGGATGGAGATCCAATTATTTCCTTCAAGTTATGGTGGATCCAACAGGGGTGGATGTGTAAAAACATTTAAGATTGACAGAATGATATACTACATATTAAACACAAACAATTTCAGAGGATCGAGATCCAATATTTTCTCTCAAGTGTGGTGGATCCAACAGGGGTGGAGGGTGTAACTAGCTTGTGAACACTTTTCCTTCTCATACGGTCGATCAATATACCTTGAAACTTGGCTTGCATACCATGAATACATTAAACAAAGGGAATACTACAAATTGCTCAATACATTTTTGAATACTTCTTCCATTCATCCATCAATTGCACAAAATACTGTGGCAACGTAGTCAATTGTCCTGTCACTTTCTCCCCCATACCAGGCACTATGGATTCAATGATTGTAGTATTTAGAGCAATTTCAATTTTGGGGAAGGGAGACATTTTTAATAAAAACAAATTATATTTCCATTTAAAAAGAAGGAGACAAGGAAATTTAATGGAAGAAAATACCTATCTGACATCATTTCTCATTTATTGGTCTTTAATCTGCCTGTGCTAGGAAAATAGTATTCATATGTACATCAAGCTGTTGGAAAAAGACTTGCTCTTTGGACAAACCCCTTTTATTAGTCTCTCTGCATAGACATTAGTCATTTACATAGAATAGAGAATAAATCATTCATGAATTTTATTGGCTGTACATGTATTTTATTGGCTGTACATGAATTTTATTGGCTGTATATGTATTTGGATAAATGCCCTCATGCATAATAGAGTAATCTAGAGCCTTTTGCACCATGAAGAGTTCATTGGGATAATAGATAATGGAAAAAAAAGTTTTAGAAATAGATTAAAACATGCCATTGCATTTACATAATAACAGGAAGTTTCTTTCACATGCATATTCAATATCCTACTCATTAAGAGTTTATGGTTGCTGTTCATGGTATATAAAGTTGTGTTCCTGGTTTTGTACTGTTATGGTGTTTTCTGTTTGTCTTTATGTACTGATTTGATATTAAATTATGCCTTAGACCCCTTTTGTAATAAAACCAAATCATGCAGTTTAATATCAGTTGAGAAAGGAGGTACAAATCGAAAGTTTGTTTACTTGCTTGAGATTTTTTTTTCTTCTTTTTTTAATTTAATTTTTTTTTTTTTGAAAGTCTTTCTTTATGTATTGCCACTGCTTTTTGATGCTTTATTGAAATAATGAATTTAGTTAAGTTTGTAACATTGATAAGAAAAGAAATGAATGGATAAAAAAAGAAAAATTGGTGTCTTTTAGTAGTTATCAGTTATGAAGCAGACTCATAGTTGTAACTTGTAGTATGCCTCAAAAGAAAAATCAGACTTTCTGAAAATAAAAAATATTACGAGGAGGGCTCTAAACACTTAGAAGAAAAAAATGCTGGTCTTGATCAAGTTCCAAAAAAGGTGTGCTTGGTGAAGTTCAGATGATGCTTTGTTACAAATGAATAAGTCATGATCTCATCGTTTTGTAATTGTATGTATATGCTTATTTGCAATCAGAAATTGTGTCTAGATCCAGCTTAGTGAGTTAAGAGTTTAGGATAGGGGGCTGTGAAGGTGGGATGACCTCAGTTGGAAAATCAGTCAAGGTTTAAATAACTCAACATTTTGTGCCAGGTTGTAGGGACCATAAAACTGAGACAAACTTGCATGTGATCTTAGTCTCACATTTATAAAAGCATCAAATAGAGAAAAGGGTGATATTGGGATAAAAACTTTGAGTTCTTTTCTATTTTTG
Source organism: Ostrea lurida (assembly GCA_903981925.1). Lineage (NCBI taxonomy): Eukaryota > Metazoa > Mollusca > Bivalvia > Ostreida > Ostreidae > Ostrea > Ostrea lurida. Next base: position 3,133 of record CAJDSM010023131.1, read on the forward strand.
AAAACTTTGCGTATAATGCAAGGATCGCATAATTAACGTATGTATAAACCAGTGTTCTTCATTGGTGTATCATGTGCCTTAACAATAGACCAGATTTTTATTCAATGTTGATTTGTTTAAAGCTGTAGGTGACTTTTGTAGGAGAGCAAGACCTGGATCGGAAGTTTTTTTTACCTGATGATAGTGTGACGTACATAGGAGGTGAAGAAAAGGCCCTGACTTTACGAGAAATTATCCGAAGACTAGAGGTATATTGATAATACTCCATGTTGTTCACAGCTCTTCCAGCCTACGACTTGCTCCAGTGATTGCACATTTTGATTGAGTCATTGTATTTCCTCTTCATGAGTTGAAAAATGATAAGGATTTTCCATTGTGTTCAGAATAAATGTCATCTGCATTGACAACTCCATTATAGATAAAACAGATAAATTGTTTGGAAAGTACCATAGATGTTTTTGAATTCCAGATAAGGTTTGTCATACCTTCGTCGTCATTTTGTTGTTGATTGCTTGGTATGAAAGAAAAAACATCAAAGCTATATGATGTCGCAATTTGTACATTGACTCTGTAAAACTTATTGCTATGGACAATAGATAGACTAAATATGTAAGATATATATGAAATGGTCTGATCTTGGTTTTTTTCACCAATATCCTGGTAGTAGTGACAGATTAGCAAGTGTAGAATTCAGCTCTTCTTTATCCCATTACCATTGAAACATGTTGAAATAATGATCATATTTAGATATGAATTTATGAATTAATTGCACCACCAGAGCTTGCAACATCTGTTCTACAACGTAATACTGGCTTTTTGAAACTTAAGACCATGTTCCGGCACACTTTTTACATATTTGTTGGTTTGCAGTCGCGTAGCAAATCGCATTTAGATAGTTAGTATTATATTTTTTAAAAATTTATTTGTTAACTCATTCATGAAATGTTATTGTTATGTCCGTTAATAACAAATCTTTTCATATTAGATGATACAGGGCTTGCTGTATCAGTTATTGTATTGCTCAAATATACTGATTTGTATCGATGTATTGATGCAGCCTTCCTTTTTATGTACTTCAGTTCTTAAAGGGATAGATAGTGTCACTCATTTTGTCCCAAAAAAATTAAATGAATCAAAATGAGCCCAAATGATTTATGCAAGTTATTTTTTGTTAAAAATAACAATTTTATGCATTTATCTGTACTTATTTGCAAATCTAAAACGTTTAGATCTTTAAAATATGTATATCCAATTGATTTTTAGCTCACCGAGACGAGAACGAATCAGTCGGGAGCTCTAAATTGCTATACCTCGGCGTCGGTGTCGCGTCGGCGTCCCATCTTTTAAAGTTTTTGGAGCAAGTGTGCATTGATGCCTATATCTAGCTTATTACTGGTCCAATCTTGCCCAAACTTGTATGGATGATGCTTCTGGTAATGAAGGAATACATAGACTTAAATACTGAATCTGAGCCATAGGCTTCGGATGCTGGATGAAGATAAGGTTGTTTATGCTGGTTAAAGTTTTTGGAGCAAGTGTGCATTTATGCTTATATCTAACTTATTACTGATCCTATCCCCAAACTTGCATGGATATGCTTCTGTGGGTAATGAAGGAATATATAGACTTAAATGCTGAATCTGAGCTATAGGCTTCGGATGCTGAGAAGATAAGGATGTTAGTGCTGGTTAAAGTTTTTGGAGCAAGTGTACTATTGTGGTTATATCTAAATTATGACGGGTCTAATTGTCACTAAACTTGCATGGAAGGTGTATCTAGTGATTCTGAAGGACTACACACACTTGGTTGCTGATTCTCAGCTGTAGGTTTCGGATGCTGTAAGAGATGGTGCTATTAGAGATGGTTAAAATTTTTGAGCAAGTTTGCTATAATGGTCATATCGAAATAATTACTTGTCCAATCTTCACCAAACTCTCATGGATGGTCTGTCGGTGATACTGACTTAGATGATGCTGAAATCTGAGCTGTAGGATTCGGATCTGGAGATGTGATGTTGTTTAGATAGGCATATTTGAGTTATTGCTTGTTTAGTTTAATTATATCTGAATAATTACTTGTCCAATCTTCACCAAACTCTAATGGATGGTCTGTCGGGTGATACTGACTTAGATGATGCTGAATCTGAGCTGTAGGTTTCGGATGCTGGAGATGTGATTTTCTTTAAATAGCCATATTTGAGTATCACTGTTCAGTTTAATCATATCTAAATTATTACTTGTCCAATCTTCACCAAATTCTCATGGATGTCTGTTGGTGATACCGACTTAGAAAATTGCTGGATCTGAGCTGTAGGTTTCGGATGCTGGAGATGTGATGTTGTTTAAATAGCATATTTGAGTATTGCTTGTTCAGTTTAATCTTATCTAAAAAAATTACTTGTCCAATCTTCACCAAACTCTCATGGATGGTTTATCGGATATACCGACTTAGAAGATGCTGAATCTGACTGAGTTGTCGGATGCTGGAGTTTGTTAAATAGGTATATTGTTCAGTCTAACCATATCTAAATAATGACTTGTACAATCTTCACCAAACTCTCATGGATAGTCTGTCTGGTGATACCGACTTAGATGATGCTGAATCTGAGCTGTAGTTTCGGATGCTGGAGATGTGATGTGTTTAAATAGGCATATTTGAGTTATTGCTTATTCAGTTTTATCTTCTAATAATTACTTATCCAATCTTTCACCAAACTCTCATGGATGGTTTATTGGGTGATACCGACTTAGAAAATGCTGAATCTGAGATGTAGATTTCGGATGCTGAGATGTGATGTTGTTTAAATAGGCATATTTGAGTATTGCTTGTTCAATTTTCAATCAAACTTAGATTAAGAATGCGTCTTGTGATCTAAATGTATTTGAGTAGTTTAGATGCTGGTATGATACAATATTATACGATATGGTATGATATTATATGATATTGTATGACATTATATACGATATTATACGATATGATATGATTTTATGATATTATACGATATGGTATGATACAATTATATACAATATGGTATGATTGCGTATTATACTATACGATATGGTATGATATGATTTGGTATGATATAATTATATATATTGATTATACGATATGGTTTGATATGATACAATATTATATGATATTGTATGATACGATATTATACCGATATTGGTTATGATAACAATATTGTATGATATTATATTATATATTATGGTATGATACAATGTTATATGATATGGTATGATATTATACGATATGTATTATACATATGGTTTGATATGTACGATATTATACAATATGGTTATGATATATTATTGATACAATTATGGTATGATACGATATTTTATGTGTATGATATTGGTTATAAAGATATTATATGATTATGTATGATAACGATATTATATGATATGGTATGACACGCATATTATACGATATTGTATGATTATGAATTTATATGATATTTATGACATATTTATATGATATGTGATGATATTTTATGATATTGTATGATATGATATTATACATATGTATAATATATATATACATATGGTATGATACAATATAATACAATATGGTATGATGCGATTACTATACTATATGATATGGTATGAATGATTGTATGATAGATAAGGTATGATTACTGTTATTATATGTATATGGTGTTATATATTGATATACATATTATATGATATGGTATAATACAATATGTTATTATAATATGGTATGATACAATATTATACAATATGTTATGATACGATATGGTATTATACAATATATGATATGGTATGATACGATATTATTATGATATGTTATAGTTACAATATGGTTGATACGATATTATATATATATATACAATATGGTATATACGATATGGTATGATACAATATTATACAATATGGTTATAACGATTATGGTATTATACAATATAATATTCTATGATACTATTTATTATATATGGCTAGGATATATTATACGATTAGGTATGATGCAATATATATATAATCAATATGGTCATGAATTGTTATAGGATGTACGATATATGGTTATGATAGCAATATTATGTATGATATGAATATTACTATATATGATATGATACATATGTAACCTGATATGTTGAAATATCATAACAATTTATATACGACTATGTTGATCAGTATGTATGAACGTATATTGAACATATAATTCAATATGTATTGTTTACATAATGGTATGATACAATATAATTATCCGTTTGGATTAATTACAGTACGATCGTAGTATAACTACTATATGATTATTATACGATATTATATTAATATAATATAATATAATATCATATTATATTTAATATCAATGATATCATATTATATTGATTTTATATACATTACTATTATAATCAATTTAATATCCTATTTATAGATAATGATAATAAATATATTATTATAATAATAATATGATGTTATATTATGTTACATTATATATAATTTTTTAGTATTGTGTTAATATATAAAGTTAATGGATGAAAATACCTTTGGTTAAAATAAAGCATAAATATATAATAATGGTGCCATATAAAGTTTCCCCGGCGAGTGGATGGCTTTGGTTTTGTAATCTTTGATTACCTATGTTTGACTTCCTGGACAAAAATTCAATGTTCTATATATAAGGTTATTCCCATTGTAACTTTTGAGGAACATACGGTCATTTCTAAGTTGCAAAATATTATTCATATATCTTTTTTATTATATTCGAAAGGAATAAGATGATTTTGGGTGAGAAAAAAATTCACCAAAATGAGTGATACTATCCCTTTAATGGCGTAACTTGACCTGGCATTGCTTGTGTATGAATATTCTTGATAAATAAAATTTGTTTATCTACTTTTTATCCTGTAGAACATTTACTGTAAACACATTGGAATTGAGTACACTCACATCAACAATGAGGAACAGACTCGATGGATCAGAGAAAAGTTTGAAACCCCAAGAATTCGAGAATTTTCAGTGGACGAGAAACATGTTACCTTGGCTCGTCTTGTTCGATCACAAAGGTAGAAACATCACTGTTTGAGAATTATATCCTCCTCTCTCCCCTCCCTGAAAAGACATTGTGTTTTGTCCTGTCCACCCATTAAGAAGTTTTATGAACACAGTTTCCCCTGCAATACCAAGTGTAGTTGTAGAAGAAATCCTAGATTAGTATTGGTAAATCATTAAGGGGAAGGGATCTGCACTATGTAATGCACTTACTGTGGAATCATCATTGTTCATGGATTCTGTGGGTCATTCTTACCCACGAATTTACATCCCCACGAACGTTATATTTTCCTTTTAATCTCTATGAATATCATGTCGTTCACATTTTTTATCAATTACCCACGAAATTACGTCCCCATGAACCAGCAAAAATTTGGTTTACCTACAAACATTGGCCCCCACGAATTAAAATGATTCCACAGTAATCATTTTAATTTATGCGGAAGTCTGTAAATGAAGTTTCTACAACACTTTGAATTGAATTGGATGAAAGATATGCAGTACGTAGTGTTATTGTTGAACTTTTTTTTTTCTTCATCTTTCTTCTTTATGATAAAATCAAGTCTTTTTTCTGCTCTAGAAAATGGACTTTATCATTTTGATTTACAAGAGAGTTTTGTGCACACTTTTCTTTCTTTCTACTGCATTTTAAATCAAATTGATGTTTGACATAGGGGTGGGGGCTAGTAAGTTCAAAGATATGTGGGTAAGATATTTTTTGCGCACACAAACAAATGAATGCTAGTCTCTATATGATTTGTCAATATTAATCCAAAATAAGTCAATATTCATGTGATATGGAAATATGTTGAATATCAATGTGTCATCATATAAGAAGTTTACATTAAATTATCAATGTAGATTTGAGGAGTTTCTGTCCACGAAGTGGACCTCTGAGAAGCGGTTTGGTTTGGAGGGCTGTGAGGTGCTGATTCCTGGAATGAAGACCATTATTGATCGATCTACAGAGCACGGTGTCGAGAGCTTTATTGTCGGAATGCCACACAGGTATATACCAATATAACACATCATAATACCAAAATTAATACCTGAAAAACTAAAAATGAAATGTAGTATAATTTGTTTGAAAATTCTATGAATGAACATGAATTTAATGCGAAGGTCTTTGATTCATGAATTAATATACAATTACAGATATTGTAATCAAATAGAGCTTGATGTTTATACTGTAATTAGGAGATGAACACATGGAACGCTGAGGAGTCTTGTCATAATAATCAGATGACTAATGGAGATGAATTAAATCACTTGAAAATAGTAAACAGTCTGGGAAGACCAATCCATTATGATTTTGAGTATCATGAAACAAGTCATACCACTAACACTTTCCTCCAAAAGTACAAAAATATTTGAAGTGACGTAATATTAGACTACAAAAGTGCTGAATGTCAAAACAGCTTACTTAAATGATATATTTGGAAAGAAAACATTGTAAAATACCCAGGTCTGCCCATGCTTGGTGGAAAGCTATTTCTTCAACTGTTGTCTTGTCTGAGTATATTATCAGTCAATTTGCTGTGCTATATTGTAGACTTCTCTTTATCATGTATTGATATTGCAATTGTCTCCATATGTTCATAATGTTTCTCCTTCAAATTAGACAATAAATTGTGTTGCCTATTTATCTACATGTAAACCATGCTGTATTATTATGCTTCCTTATATAATCACTAATCCACCATTTTCGCATAGTGTTCTATGAATTTATGTAGAGACCGTGCACTATGCCGAAATAGTACTATGGCCACTATGCCGAAAATACGTGTTCACGCCGACGCGGAGAGTCGAACTCACGACGTCGCGGTTGGGCGGCCGGAGCGTTACCGACTGAGCTACGCAGGCTCATGAGCATTGAGTCGTTATTTTTATTATAAAGTTAACATTGACCTCCAGTTCTAAATACCCGTTTCTTAAGAATTTAAAATCAACTTTTTATGTAATGCTGGTAAATTGTAAAGCATTCTATAGATGATTCTCTGAAAAGCAATTGATAGGCCTATATCGCCGTAAAAGTTCCAATATTTGATTAGTAAGCAAACAACGTTCATTGGAAACGTTTGTGACGTCAATGTGATGTCATTCGTCTGAATCAGAAAACAAATATTGAGTTGCCTAGGCCTAATCGTTTCGGACTGACGAACCAGCTTTATTTAGGACCAACATCTAATTGTCCCAAGAAAACTAAACATGCGATGGAATTTCAGTATAAAACTGCGGCGGCAATTTTTATGAGAGACAGTGGCAAGCTTGTCGATGTTTTAAAAATACTCAAAAATGGACTTCGTCTCATCAAAGTGGTGGTGTTTTTTAATGCACATTATGGACACTCAGCATAATAATAATAATAATGTTACATTTTGCGTGTACTATGCAAAATAGTAGTCAGGTTGGCGCATAGTCCACTCGCCTTCGGCTCGTTGTTGGATATTAACAACATAATTGCATCAAGTCAATGTCAACTTCTTCCAAAATGATAATGACAAAACTTTATACAATGATTGTCACCATGAAACAGTGACATAGGAAAAGGTTTGATCAAATCCCAGGATATTGGATCGAAAAGATGAAAAAGTAATTGGTTATTAAATTTTATTGCATTTGACATTATGTATATAGATTAAACCTATTTTCTGTTGCAAAGGTAATAATTGATTGAAATGTTGCCTCAGGTACCTTTTTTACATGCTGTTAGCATTTAATGGGATTTATCTAGAATTATATTGCTAGTGCGTCTAGAATTTCTTAAAAAAAAAAAAATAATTTTAATGACCTCTAACAAATCTGAGATTCGGGAGCCATATAGATTTTGCAATCTTTCTGTTGTTAGTTTGTCCACAAAAGCTTTAATCTTGGTTGTAATTTTGGATTTGATGGTGGTAAGCCATTCATACATGACATGTATTTCTTTTGATAAGACCTTTCTGTAGATAGAAACAAATTTTTACCTTATAAAAGGTCAAAATTAGCTTCATTCCTTAAATAAAGGAAAAACAAAGCTTTGCTTATTCAGATACGTGTAAATATACACAAAGTCAGGTTGATTATTTAGAACATTTTCAAGTATAAAGTTTTCGTTTCATTGTGTTAATTCCATTAAAAAATCCCCAAACCTAAAATCGTCGTGTGTGGACTCCAAAATGATTGTTGTTGTCTGGTTGTAAATAGAGAGGTTTCACAAGCGAAAACATCATTTCCGGATAGATATGCATTTTTGCACGGCGTGCAGATATTGGATATTCATTTTTTGCACTGCGTGCTAATATGCGTGATTGTGATGTCATGCAGATTTTGCATAATCACTACCAAGTATATGATAAATGTATACAACACTTGAAGTACAAATGATAACATTGATGACCTAAAAATAGATTTTGAATATTTTAAAATGTTCACGTGTAAGTGTGACTTAGGTGGGCTTCAGTGTTGTAATCTATGTTCTGTTTGCTGATTTTGATGTTGAACTTTTGCAGAGGAAGACTAAATGTCTTGGCCAACGTCTGCCGGAAGCCCCTGGAGAACATCTTCTGTCAATTCGACTCCAAATTAAATGAAGAAGATGAAGGATCCGGGGATGTGAAGTACCATCTGGGAATGTCACATCACCGACTGAACAGGGTCACAAACAAAGAAATCAAAATCGCAGTGGTGGCTAATCCATCTCATTTAGAGGCTGTCGGTCCGGTAGCTCAAGGCAAGACCAGACATGAACAGGACTGTCTGGGAGACACCGATGGCAAAAGGGTAGGTGATAACGCGGAATTTACGGGGAAATTTTAGAGGATGGGCAAGGCAGCTGTCATTGTCAGGGGTAGGTGATAACACTGAAATCACTGGGAAATTTTAGAGGTTAGTCAAGAGAGCTGTCATTGTCAAGGATAGGTGATAACGTTGAATTTACTGGGAAATTTTAGAGGTTGGTCGAAAGAGCTGTCATTGATAGATTTGATTGCATTATGACATAGATTATGAAGATTCTCATTCAGTATTGATACTTTTAGTCCCAAAAGTTGTTTTTTTCACAAGGATTTTTTTTACTATTTTTAGGGGAATTATATTGTCCATTTTTATTTGTTTTGTTGTTTACAACAATTGTCAATTCTGTTCAGAATGGCTGATCTTCGAAATGACTAGGTTTACAAAAAAAATACTTAAATACATCAAAATGTATGTAGCTCAAGGACTGCATCTCTCAAGTCAGGTCCTGGTCCCTTTTCTATCTTCTCCCCACCCCTCCTCCTCAATGACAGCTGCCCTCTTTAAATACATCAAAATGTAGGTGGCTCAAGGACTGCATCACTCAGTCAGGTCCCTTTTCTCTCTCTCTCTCTCTCTCTCTCTCTCTCTCTCTCTCTCTCTCTCTCTCTCTCTCTCTCTCTCTCTCTCTCTCTCTCTCCTCAATTAATCCCAACAAATTTACAATGAAAATCTGCCATTATATTTGTCCCATTATGAGTATTCCTTTAATTTCACTTCTGACAGCTTTAAAGAGCCATTTGCTTTTGTTTTGATCAGCCATGTGTTCTTAGATGCATCCATTACCTGATAAATTTAAATGGCCTGTTTAGTGATTATTGCTGTGCGTAATTTGTGCATGTAACACATTTACCCCATACTGAGCTGCAAAATAACTGGTATATGTATGATAATTGATTTCTATTTAAATCAATGAGTAAAGCAATTTTGAAGTTGACATATTTTGAGAAGGCTCACAAAATTGTTCAGTGTGTTGTAACTTCTTACATTCATATCTTAACTGTTTTCATATATACGGATGGTTAGACATTTAATTCCGTCTTTTCTTCAAATAACTTAAATTAATTCCCTGTTGGTAAATACAATGTATTATCTAGATTCCACAACTGGGCTAATTATTCTAATGAATGAAACAAAATGCATCAGATCAAATTACAGGTAGCTGCTTCTGTCTTTTATTGAACTTAAAAATTATCCAAGAAACATATCTGCTTTTGCCATAGTCTTTACAACACCTAGATGCACATCACATTCAGTAAAAAACATTATGTATTTATAAGTCATTGACACAGGTTCCTTACACAAGTACCCACATTCGCTCAACAATGAAAGACAAAATTGTGAATTGTCTTCGTTAACAAATGTATTGTAGGTAATGAGTATTCTGTTGCATGGTGACGCTGCATTTTCTGGACAAGGAGTAGTGTACGAGACTCTGCACTTGAGTGACCTTCCAGCATTCACCACGCATGGTACCATTCACATTGTGGTCAACAATCAGGTAAAGTCTGATTTCTGTTGTGCAGTTTACAACGTCTGCAAATCTTGTTGAACAGATGTTTACAATTTCCCCAAAACACAGATATCTTGTTAAAATTTTGGGGTCATATTAACCCTTGAAAACTGTAGGGCCATATGGGCCCCTAACTTTGGAAGTTTGACATTGTTAACAACTGTTATGTTAGTACCGCTTTAGATAAAATAAATGTCTTTGACATTAATTTGCGGTATGTTTGGGTAAAACAGAAACACCAGATAACCCCTCAATTTAACCTCAAGGTCCAAAATAAATACTTCCCGTATGAGAAAATTGACTCTCAACTTTTGGTCACTCACTTTTAAAAATATTTATGTTGACATGTTATTTTAAAAAAAATTTCTTCCAATTTTCTTTGTAACTAATTTGAAAAAGAGTTGAATGGCAAATATGAAATGTGTTTGTTTAATGAACAGGTTGGATTTACCACTGATCCCCGATTTTCGAGGTCCTCCCCCTACCCCACAGATGTAGGGAGAGTGATCAACGCCCCCATTTTCCATGTGAATGCCGACTACCCAGAGGAGGTGGTGTATGTGTGTAAGGTGGCTGCGGAGTGGAGAGCCAGATTCGGAAAGGATGTAGTGGTTGATCTGGTGAGTGTCAAGAAAAATGCAGTTTACTCAGTCTTCGCGAAAACTCACTAGCCCGAGGCTACTAGATTTCATGCCAGGCTATTAAATTCCAAGTACTGGCGCGACTGGCTAGTAAAAAATATTGTTTGGTACAAATTGTCTTTAGAAATCTTCAGACATTGTAGTCTTTAAAATATTTCAGGCAGTGACTCTAATACTTATACGAGCGTTCCGATGTCATGATAACGGTGACTAAGTAAAAATAAACACTTACACCGTAAACACTTGAAAAATTAAAATTGGGAGCAAAGTTGGGATGGTAGATTTTTTCCTGGGCTAGTGAATTTTGTGAATCTACTAGCCTTACTCAAGTTACTGGCTAGTGGGTTCAAAAAGTTTTCACAAAGACTGATTTACTGCTAAAATAGTGAAGCTTGTTAATACTGGCCGGCTGTCGGACAGAAAGCTAATGGAGAGGGGTGGTCAGTTTACTTAAAACTGACAACTATTTATATGGTGTTTTATTGTGGCATTGTAGGTGTGCTACAGAAGAAATGGACACAATGAGAACGACAACCCTTACGTGACACAACCCATTATGTATAAGGCCATAGAGAAACAACAGCCAATCATGGAGAAATATGCAGATGAACTTGTCACTTCAGGGGTTGTCACTAAGGAGGATTACAAGGTTTGTAAACGCATTTTCTCTAAAACTCTTAACTTTAACAAATTTTATGTTTACGTCTTTTTTTTTTTATCTGTATGTCCACTCCAAAGGAGAGAGATGAACTGATCTCGTCATACACTCCTAGGGAGATGTATTTTCTGTTTTACTGAACATTTATATGATTCAACACTGGTTTTACTGAACTTTCGATAAAATGAACTATTCTAGTTGGCCCAATAATTTTTTTTAAAATAGACAGTATTATATAATCCCCAAATGGTTTTACAATACAGTATTGGCAAACAATTGTTTTTATTAAATACTCCCAAAATCCCAAGAATTTGATTGGATGAACTACAGGCGTTGAATGTTGATAAAACTCAAAGTACATTATAAATAGAACCTCGGAGGTAAAAATACGACAAATTCAGGCGTTGGAACTAAATAAAAATGACAAATTCGGGCGTGGAAGCTTTTAAAATAGAACTGAATACCAGAATTTTTTGGATTTTAAAAAAAAATAAGGCGTGGACCTAAAAATATGAAGAGGGAAAAAACCAAGCGCTGAACGACGGTTAAAACAATATGGCGGACGAACAAGATGTAGGCGATTTGCGACGATAAATGATGATGAATTAGGAAGGATTATGTTAAAAATTATATGCAAAAAAACACTATGAGAGCAACGGAAACCCCCATTAGAACGTTCAGAACTTCTTTGAAAGAAAAACCCTGGAATGAAGCCTTTCAGAGCTAACGAACGAATTTATTCCGAGCCAAGACAAATTAATAACGGAGAGCTGTTAAAAAAAAATACTTTGATATTTCTGAGACATGGACTAACAGATTCTGACGCAGGCACGGATATCATTCGCAAATCTGGTTTGGTAAATAAAATTTGTTGATATTTTCTACTTTTGTATTAAATGCATTATTAATGAAATTTTGGAATAATTTAATAAAACAATTATTAATTCTGAAATCGGTTGACCTCTTGATTTATCAACCCGGGAATGTGATATCACCTCGGCGTGGCCTCGGTGAATATCACATTCCTGGGTTGATAAATCATAAGAGGTCAACCTCATCAGAATTCAATAATTGTATAATGTACTATAATTTTCCTTCTGTAGTAATAAAAGCTTTTCATGCTGATCTGTGACATGCTGTTCCTATTTATTTTGATAGAATGAAGTAGAAAAGTATGACCAAATCTGTAAGAAGGCATACGATGATTCCAAAGGTATACTTGTGAACAAGAACAGTGAATGGTTGGACTCACCGTGGGGAGACTTCTTTGTCAACAAAGACCAGATGAAAGTGGCCACCACTGGAATCTCAGAGGACGTTGTGTACAAACTCGGTGTCCAAGCCAGCTCCGTCCCCAAAGATCTAAATATTCACTCCAGTAAGGAAAAGTGTTCAAAGAACAAATGAGTAAAACACTGCTTCAGTAAAAGCACTGCTTCAGTGAAGTTTATTTGAATTTTTCCATTTTCTTGCTACATTTGGATTCAAACATATTTTAAGTTTGTAATTTAGAGCCAGACCACATTGAATACCATTTGGTCTCCATTTGTGAGAATCTTCAGCAATTTCAACCATTTCCAGATTTGACTTGTCATTTTAAGAAAAATTAAAGATCATGACATATTTATTTTCAGTTTGGTCTCAGTAAAAAAAAAAATTAGAGGCACTTTGAGAAAATGAAAAGTAATCTGTTAAAAGATATTCCAAGGTTGCAGCAATGTAATATCTGGTATATGTTTCATACTTAAAAAAATCATTTTGTCAAGAGTAGCATTTGTTTCTAGAGTTCTGGTAAGGTATGATAGACTGTTATTATTTTCAGGTTTGAACCGAGTGCTGAAGGCTCGTATGAAGATGATTGAGGACAGGACCGTGGACTGGGCCCTAGGGGAGACCATCGCTTACATGTCCCTCCTGATTGACGGCTACCCGGTGAGACTTAGTGGACAGGATGTGGAGAGAGGAACATTTAGGTCAGTATCAAATCAAACAATTGGATAATAATCAAACAGCTGGTAACAATTTCTTCATTCTTACAAGTTCCAGTACGAATAAAAATTTTCTGATTTTGAAAGATCCATGAAACTGAAGAAAATGACATTGTCCTTCATACTCATAGAACTAAAAATATGGAGTACGTTAATTTTGAGACACCCAAGACATGTCAATGTTCACCTGTGTTTTATATTTTTAGTCACCGTCATCATGTAATTCACGATCAGAAGATTGACAAGAAGACATACTGTCAGCTCAATAACCTGGATGGTCTGTTCGAGGGGAAGAAACCTGCAATGTACACTGTGTGTAACAGCTCACTGTCCGAATACGCCGTGTTAGGTATGTC
>CAJDSM010023132.1:0-19081 GCA_903981925.1 Ostrea lurida
TGTCATACAGCTCATGAATACGCTGTGTTAGATATATTATACAGCGTACTCTCCTATTGCATTGTATTTAATAGGTATTTCAAAACATTCTGTCTGAGCTTTGCTATGTTAAGTATGTTATACTATTAGCTGTCCAAGAAGGTATGCCAGACAGTGCATGAGTACATTGTGTTAGGGATGTCAAACAGCTTGCTTTGCAAGTGTACTGTGTTGTATATGCCATACTATTCATTGTCTGAGTGATTACACGTTGTTAGGTATGTCATATAGCTCTCTTTCTGCCATGTGAGCACACTGTATTAGGTATGTCGGACAGCTGGCTGTGTGAGTACACTATTAGGTATGTCAGACAGCGTGCTTTGTGGGTACAAAAAGTATTCATACAACTTGCGATCTGAGTACACTGTGTTAGATTAGAGGAAGCCTACTAAGGTGTACACATCAGAGACATAGAACAGATAGAAATCGGAGGAAATTTTTAATTTGTAACATATACACATTTTGAAATGGTATTAATGTATTGATAGGCATTGTGTGATCAATTGTTTTATAGTTTCTCTTCTAGAAATTCATCAAGATGAACCGACAAATTCATTCTGTGCTTTTAAGAAAATTATTGAAACTAATGCACTTCACTGAATTCATTTTTACTTATTTCTGTGTACAAAGTTCTATAGATTAAAAATTTTTTGTGACATTGTAGGATTTGAGGTCGGCTTCAGTCAAGTGGACCCCAACTGTCTGGTTCTGTGGGAGGCCCAGTTTGGCGACTTTGCCAACACCGCTCAACCTGTCATTGACCAGTTCATCTCCTGTGGACAGGACAAGTGGGTCAGACAACTCGGATTGGTCCTGTTGCTCCCCCATGGATACGAGGGCATGGTAACTCAAATATGCATTTACTAAAGGACAAGCTATCAATGATACATGCATTCTTAAACTCAGCAAAAAGTTTGAGAGTTGTGAAGTGCGTTATTATACCCCCAGCTAGCAAAGCGGGGGGTATAATTTCAGGAATTCTTTGTTACATTGTGCACCTTCTATTTTAAATTTTGATCTGAATGATTTTAGGGGAGCAGGGAATATCACTTAGTGAGTTTTGCTCACAGATTTCTAGTTTAGCTCAAATGATGATACTTTTCTGATTTCCACAGTAAATCTTTACGTTAGATTTTGTTTCTTTTGTTTGACATGTTGGATGACTTTTGTTACAGGGCCCTGAACACTCCAGTGGTAGATTGGAACGATTCCTGCAGATGTCTAATGATGACCCCAGTCAGGAACTGGTGAGTTTGTTAAATGATAATTATGTTATCTATACAGCAGGTGTCGGGGTGTGTTTGTCTGGGTAGGTGGTTCATTTCACAGTCACCTGTTGCTCACAATCCACCATTCGTTCTGTAAGTGTTGTTTCCATTTAACAGATGAATTCTATGAGTTTTGTAAATGCACAGCTCACATGTACCTCTTATGTTTTATTTTACTGATTTTGCCATTTGTTATTACTTTTAAGTTCAGCAGATTTAATAACAGTTTTACAAAAGGTCTTGCAAGTGAATCCAACATTTTAATGTCAAATATTCTCCATTAATGTATAAAATTTGTGAAAATATGGCTGTGTATATGCAGTTGTCTTGTTATCTTGAACAAGATGAGACTGGGAATTTTTTTTTGAAATATACATGGATTCGAGATATCGAGGATAAAAATACACAGAAAATAGGTGGCTGGGACTTCCGAATCACTTCAACATAGCCATGGTATTCGAGATATCAGTGTTTGAAATACCGAAGTTCAACTGTAGTTCTATATACTAATTATCTTCATTTCTTTAGATTACTTTAGATTTATCATAAAAAAGAAAGTTTAGTTTTAGATAAAATACAAAAAGCATATTTAGGATAAAGTTGTAAGAGTTTTTGGAAAATGGGTCCCTGGAATGTATTTAGCTTTATAATATTTCCTATAATCAATTTGTCTGTCGAAAAGTATTGTAATGCTTGATGCAGTCTTTGGATGTATGTCGCCAATGATAATATTAAGAACGCTCCAGTCAAATGATGAGCTGTGAATTGAATGTTACCACTAATGAATGAATTTTTCCAGATCCCACGAAATCTAGAGGTAACTCAGTTAATATGGAATGATGCTACTCAGCTGTTGTACATAAGCCATTGTGCCATTTCATGTCAAGTTCCTTCCTTACCTTTCCTAAATGTAGTTGTGTAATGTACAATGTAGTTAAATTCAACCTGATAGGACAAGTCTTTGGTTCATATGTTCTTAAGGTAATAGAATACCCTGGATTTTTGACGCATCAGATGATGTAGGATTTTGCAGTGTTTTATGTGGGACAGAAACGTAAGTCAGGAAATGTACCAATACAAAGACTTGTTAAGGATTTCAATTTTCAGGGTAATGTTTTTCTATTGAATTTTCAAGTAACGATTTGTGAATAATGCAAAAATAATGTAGGTTTCATAGGAAATTTTTTTTATGGCAAATCTGGCTTTTAGCAATATCAAAACATTTACAAATAGTTTCACAAAAAAATGTATTTTTTTTTGGGGTGTGTGTGTTGTTTTCTGTGTCCAAAATGAAATACTAGTACAGTCTGAGAGAAAAGAACTTTGTAAAGCCAACTCAAAATTTTCATTAATTAGAGAAGATAAGTAACCCCCCCAACTGATTTGTGTCATATTATTTGTACTGGAAAAATACCGTGGAATGTTTCCTTAAATGATACACAAGTTCTGAACCGGACAAGTGAAATTGGGCTTCAGAGTTTTGGAAGATTGAGATCTGATATATTTTTAGTTAAATTATTTGCCATGTTCATCTGAAAATTAGTTTTTGATTTGTTTGAAAAGCATCAAATGCAGAATATTGTTGAACAACTTATTAGCGCTTATCAATACCCCCAGATCACTCACGGATGAGAACTACCGGTACAGTGACATTGACATTTGTACCTATACCTATGATTTTCAGTCATTATTTACACTAAATGTCACGGATTACACTCAGTACTTCGATATTCTACCAATAAGAAAAAGAAATACCTCAGTACCCATCTTTTCATTATTATGGTTTGTAACTGACAATTCATTTGCTTTGTTGTTCATTAAATAAATAGGACCAATTATAATGATTGCACAAAGGTTGGTGTTGGAAGATGGGTGTCATCCAACAAAAGAAGGCAAGATTTGGTCTTTTACCAGAATACACTTCCGAAGGACCTCAATTTTGCAATGTGAGAAAATCACTACAAGTGTCCTGAACGATTTGTTTGAAATATTTTGTATATTCAAAGATGATAAAACCTAACAAAAGCAATCGAGTGATTTCTGACCCCTGCCCCCCTGTTACATTAAAGTCCCTAGACCCAGGATCTGGACCACCTCCAAAATTTAATTTGGACTTACTTAGACCAAGAAATATCTGTGTACCAATTTTCAAAGCGATCTGATCATTAGTTTTGCATGAATTTGCTAACAGACAAATAAATACACAAACAAATAGATTTTATAACCTCCTTAGTGGTGGCAATAAAAGATGAAGACATGCTTGTCAGAATATCACAGATAAGTGTCTGCTGATAATCAGTTGTGTGAGGTATGATGACTGGTTGGAATTTAGAGGTTTGCAGTCCAATTTATGCCATGGAGAACTTTTGCATCACTACATGAATGATTTACCTTTTTTTTTCGGCTTTAAAAGCTTTCTGCCATGTGCATTGAATTGGTAGTGCCTTGTGAATGCCCATAGTTCTGTTATTTGGCAATTATTTAATGTTTTTGAAATCCAAAATATACTGAAGGTGATCTAAACTTTCAAACTTAAGCGAAATTTCAATTTATTTATTTGCTTCTTTAAAGATTTCATATGTCCTTGAGGTAATTTTTTACATACTAATTTATATTTTTGCTTTTTAACTGGTCCTTACATGCATTCTTTATTTTCTCAAAGATATATTTTTTATTTGAGGTACTCTACAATGTGGTTTATCCACAATAGAAAGTAATTATATACACATCCTTCAAGGAGTAAATACAAATGTTAGATTTATTGAAAGGGAAATACTTACCTCTAATGAGTATCTACAAGACTATTGGTTCAATATTTAACAAATTACTGAAATATATCTTGTTAGCTTGAGACTTGTGAGGTAATTATGTGACAAGAAGATTTTATTTTCCACGTTTTTAATGTGTTCCTGTCATATCATTTTGTAGCATGCTCTGACTTTCTTTTCATTCCATGTATTTTGTTCATATTCAATTTAAAATTTCCTCAAATCATTTACCACGTTGGTAGATTTTTTAAATGTATGCACTTCGTTTAATATATTTGCTCAATTTGTTATGAAAAGATGACTGTTTTATCTTTTGAGGAACGTTATTGGCATCCTGTTTTATATGTATCTATTTTGACATTATTCTGATTCAAGTTTCACATCTCTTGCATTTTTTGAAAACTGTCTTTGAATTTGTGTTACAGAAATTTGGTGAGGACTTTGCCATGCAGCAGCTTCATGACATCAACTGGTTCGTGTGCAACATCTCCACCCCCGCCAACTACTTCCACGCCATCCGTCGGCAAATCCTGCTTCCATTCAGGAGACCTGTATGTTGTTTGTTTTTTTGTTGTTTAGGGAATAACTACCTTCTCATTTGTGATTTGCGGTGTTAATGCTTGATTTGAATGGTATCACAACTGATCTTTACCGGACGAGCGTCAAGTCGTGGAGCCGCGGTAAAACAGATGTTTGCAATCGTTTAAATCAGCATTAACGGTTGCAAATCACAAATGAGAGGGTAGTTATTCCCATTCTATGCAATTTTGCTAATGTTATCATTTGTTTTTGCTATTTTGTTTATGAAAATGTTATGCTTGCACGTTTATGTTTTGCGTCAGCAAGCATTATGACATTCACCAATCGAAATGCTTCCCCATTTCGGTTAACGCTCATCTTTAAACATCTCAAATCATCATTGTGTTAAATAAGCCAGATTCAAAATACATGTTACAAAACAATTGCATCAGAAATTTTTTCTATCTATAAAAGATATTTTACAGAAGATGATCTGAATTTTGTAATGGTCCTGAAGTTGTAAAGTGAACACATGAAATGAAAAAGATACACTGTTTTCAGAGCTATGGTTTCTTGTTTTTCTTGAATTTGCATAGGCTTAAAATATAATGCCCCTAATTACAATTTACTTACAATCGTTGGAATTCTATATTTAAAGCGATTTAAGGTAATATTCTTTGTTTTAGTGATGAGTTATGATTTTCATCTAATACAAGTGTTTAAATTACTGTAGTAGAAATATTTTTGATTTGCAATAAACTTTAAACATTATTTATATCTTGAGCATGTATGACACCTATATTAAGTTTACATGACACAGCACAATTTTATTTTTTTCAGTTGATTAACATGAGCCCCAAGGCCATTCTCCGTCTGCCAGAGGCCAGGTCATCGTTTGACGAATTGACCAGTGATACCGAGTTCAAGAGAATTATTCCTGAGACGGGAGTGGCAGCCGAAAACCCACAGGGCGTTAATAAGATCGTCTTCTGCACCGGCAAAGTGTACTATGAAATCGCAAAAACCAGAAAAGTGATGGAGAGGGAAGACCAAGTAGCTGTTGTGCGTGTTGAACAGGTGAGGTGATGATGGAAAAAATTTAATATAAAAGACATTGTTGTCACGCACTGCTCAGATCATTGTACTGGTACTGCCCTTATTGCTATGAAATGTTAAGGTTGATTTATTTGATAAAATGTAATTCGACTTCATCATATAATAGGCATTTGTAGTACATGTACTATTTGACTGATATTGAAGACTAGGGCTATAAAGGTGAAATGGCTTTTCATTCTTATTAAAAAAAACCATATCTCAATATAATACAGACTGTGATATTCTCTATATATAGCATCTCTGCAAAAGCTAGAAAATTAAGAATTTCCCATTGATTTTGCTCTAATGTGTATTGTGTGTACTTTATAATACTGTAAAAGTGGTTATTTATGTGTGGGGGAAATTTACACTAATTATGTGGTCACATAAGCGCGTAAATTTTCACCACTGGTACGGTTATAGAATTTTTTATATTACCGCAAAATTTTCCCCCCACACATAATGTTAGACATGGAAAAATGCGCAAGTAACCCCAGGCATAATTATTCACTTTTACAGTATATACTTTATTGATGTGTCTTCCTTGTCATAGATTGTTAATTTATTAAATATATCAATGTTTGTATCATGAGTAATTTAGATAGATTTCTTTGACTCATTTGCAGATTTCTCCATTCCCATATGATTTAGTCAGGGATGAGATTGCTAAATACCCCAATGCCAGTATATCTTGGGTGCAAGAGGAGCATAAGAATATGGGGGCATTCCAGTACGTGGAACCAAGACTTCGTCACCTCCTGACCTACATGGGCAGAGATGATAAAGTCAAGTAAGTGTTCGTATTCTAAACTTGGAAGGGGGGGGGGGGGGTTAATTTCTTCTGCTGTCTCAGACTTGAGCACAGAGCAGGGTTTCAGTACAATGCCAGAAAACGTTAAAGCAACTAGAACTTGTCTGTTGCCAGAGCAAGTGGGTCTCTTTGTTTTCATCTAGATTAACCGACAAATTATTCTTTCTTCATACACCCTAAACCGATTTATTACTTCTTTTGTTTAATAATTGAATTACATTTGCCCATTTATGGTAAGGGCAAAAATAAATGCTACAATACATGTATAACACAATTTTGAATCCTATGAAATCACTTTTTGTGGTCCTAGTTATTGGGAAAAAAAAACTTGTACACTTTTGTTTTTTTTTTTACACATAGATGTATGAATATAAAATAATGTTAAATTCTTTGTTCATAGGTACGAGGGGCGTTTCCCAGCAGCCTCTACTGCAGCGGGTAACAAGCAACTTCACGAACAGGAGCTGGATGCCTTCATGAGCAATGTCTGCAATCCAGATTACTTCTAAAACAGCAAGATAAACCAAGTGTAGTACAGAGCAGACTTACTGAAAATAAATCAGAATTAACATCACAAACTACAATGCCACTGAATGTGCCTAAATTGTTTTGTTCCAGTTCGCAGCACCTATTTTACTCTCCATTTTTTTTAGCAAGATGTGAGTGATTGTATTTTTTAGGAAAAGAACACAGCAATGTGCATAATTCTTTGGACTGAATCTCCAAGATTATATATTTTTTTCTGGGTTGGGTGTGTCTTTGTGTCACAGAAATCGGATTAATAGTGATATATGTATTTATTGTGTCTGATCATATTTTCTTCAAAGGAATTTTGAAAAAATGAAATTTTTGTGTGATATGCAATTGTACTATTTGAAAAAGGCAATTAATTCTTTTCTCCCTAATTGTTGAATTTTATTGTTGATTTGTTGCAAATGTTATCAATGATTTCATGTATATAAAAAAGGATTTTATTTGAGAGGAGACTTATCAGACATGCTTTTTGACCATCATTATGATGTAATATTTCAGGGATTGTTTTTGTAGCAGGGGGTGTAACCTCGTTCAGACACCAGTGAATTAATTTATCTGTCTGCGTGTAAAACCAGAAATATTTCACAAATTTCAACAGGCTTAAAAGTCCTGTTTTCTGCAGGTTTGAGTACTTAAATTCAATATTGTCAGTAATTTTTTTGAAGACAAAAATCAAAACAAAAGGTCGACAAAAGAAACACCTCTGCTAGTGGTAGCTGGTACTGAAAAATTATGAGAGGGTTACTCTATAGCTCTTATTGATAGGTGTACATTCTCTTAAAGGAAGAGAAAATGTGAAATATCATTGCAGACAGTAATCCTTGATCAGTGGATGTAGAATGGTGGTCAATTTATGAGGTTGTTGGATATTTCTGGTTTTATAATGTTGTATTTAAATTATTATGTACAAAGAATGTAAAACAGGATGAAAAAATGTGTTATTTATTTGATTTTAGTTTTATTACATAATGTGTCTCCAAATCTCCATATACTGACAATATATCAAATTTTGCAGATATTAAAATCATCATAAAGCTTACTCCTGGTGTTCTCTCTTTGATAACTGGGCATATATATACCATATATACTCGCATATAGGTCGACCCGCGTGTAAGTTGGGAACCCCTCTTTCGGAGAAATTTTGAAGAATTTAACATTGACCCGCATATAAGTCGGACTGGATTTTTGTCAAATTGTCTGCCATCTTAAAATTCATTTTCTAGCAAGAATTGTGTTTCTTTGATACAGTATATTGTAATTAATTGTTACCGATAATTTTGTATTTTTGACGGGTTACTAAATTGATCACTCTTCGCTATTTTCACACTGTTATTTAAGGTATCGCACTTTTTTGATTTGCTACTGACTATACTATCATTGAAGCATTAAAAATTCTGTTAAATATCGCTTGTTGTATGGCAAGAAAAATATCATGATATTAGTACGCGCATATAAGTCAAACATAAACTTCAGGATCGATATTTTACTCCCAAAAAAAACGACTTGTATGCGATTATATATGGTATGTTTTTGTGTGTGTATGTAAAGAATACTTTTAACTAATGATTTTTAGGCGTTTTACTTTACCATTCATAGTCATGCCTTGGTTAAATTATAGACTGCAAACAAATGTAGGAATCTGCTTTTTGATTGATTGATTGTTTGTTTTACATCCTGTTGAGAATTTTTCACTCATTTATAGACGTCGGTAGTCGTAGGTGAACTACCACAAATTCTGACCTATGCTTGGCACTCTAAAGCCGCAGCATTGAGGGTTTTTAAGCATGCCAACACCTGACGGGACATCAGGTTTTAAAGTCGTATCTGAAAGACCAGTGATTCTTGCTTCTAAGTGCGGAGCGTTTGGTTAAGGAGTAATCACTACCTATTTTTGTTTTTAGGTTTGACGTGGCCATGCCATGAGCAGAGCTCAAACTCTCTACCTGGTTGCAAAGTGAACGCTTGAGGATGTCATGAGTTCAAGCTCCGCTATCTGCTTGTGTTCACAAGTCATAACTTTGTAATGTAGAGGCATTAGAAGATACTCATCTAAAGTTGCTTATTATCTCCTCGAAATTCACTGCTAAAGCGTAATATGTTGACGGTGCTACCGTTAATGCGAGCGAAGACCCTAAAACATCTTGCAAATAAAATCAGCCTCTGTATTTAACGTGGGAAAAATGACGCAGTCGATGTGAACATGTTGCATTATGACATGGTATTGTCGACGTGAACAGTTGTATTGTGACGTCGAATTGGCTGCAATGTAAATAAGCAGTTATCAACAACAGCAAAACATACGAAGGTATGAGATAGCTTGTTCGGAATTTTAAAACGTTTGTGGTACTATCCAAACAACATATTTATTCTATTTAGTACGGATTTGTCGATGGTTTGTACCAAAGTGAAGGCGATATATTTGCGGATGCACAGCTTTTCAGCTGATAAAGAGCAAGTCATGTGACTTCCTAATCATTAGAGCGAGCTTTGCTCGCTATAAAGTATCAGCCAATGGCCATTCATATTTGTTGTGTGTAACATGGCCATCAATGTGAGTGTGTAACATGGCCATTCATCATTGTGAGTGTTGTAAACATGAAACATTTGAGTGTGTAACATGGTCATTCATCTATTTAGAGTGTGTAAAATGGCCATCTCAATTGTGAGTGTGTAACATGACCATTCATCATTGTGAGTGAGTAACAATGGTCATTCATCATTGTGTGTTGTAACATGGCTATTCATCATTGTGAGTGTATAACATGTCATCCATTGTGAGTGTGTAACATGGTCATTCATCATTGTGTGTGTGTACATGGCCATTCATCATTGTGTGTGTGTACATGGGCCATTCATCATTGTGAGTGTGTAACATGTCCATCATCATTGTGAGTGTGGTAACATGGCCATTCATCATTGTGAGTTGTGTAACAGTTATTCATCATTGTGAGTGTGTAACTTGTCCATTCATCATTGTGAGTGTGTAACAATGGCCATTCATTCATTGTGAGTGTTTTTTTATAGCCATTCATCATTGGGAGTGTGTAACATGGTCATTGTGGAGTGTGTAACAATGTCATTTGCTAGTGTGTAACATGGTCAATTCATCATTGTGAGTGTGTAAATGGTCATTCATCATTGTAGTGTGTAAAATGGTCATACATGGGTCAGCATTATCAATGTGAGTGGGTAACATGGTCATTATCATTGTGAGTGTGTAACATGGTCATTGTGAGTGTGTACATGGTCATTCATCATTGTGATTGTTATATGGTCATTCAATTGTGAGTGTGTAACATGGCCATCATCATTGTGAGTGTGTAACATGGTCATTCATCATTGTGAGTGTGTAACATGGCATTCATCATTTGTGAGTTGTGTAACATGGTATTCATCATTGTGAGTGTGTAACATGGCTATTCTCATTTGTGAGTGTGTAAACATGGTCATTCACATTGTGAGTGTGTGGTAGCATAGCCTTTAGTCATTGTGAGTGTGTATATGGTCATTGTGAGTGTGTAACATGTCATTGCGAATGTGTACATGTCCATATCATCATTGTAAGTGTGTAATATGGATTCATCATTGGTGAGTGTGTAACATGGTCATTGTGAATGTGTAACAATGGTCATTCATAATTGTGAGTGTGTAACATGGTCATTTCATTGTGAGTGTGTAACATAGTCATTCATCTTGTGACTGTGTGTAACATGGCCATTCATCATTGCGAGTGTGTGTAACATGGTCATTTCATCATTGTGAATGTGTAACATGGTCATTCATCATTGTGAGTATGTAATATGTCGTCATTGTGAGTGTGTAACATGGCCATTCATCATTGTGAGTGTGTACATGGTCATTGGTGATGTGTAACATGGCATTCATCATTGTGATGTGTAAATGGCCATTCATCTGTGAGTGTGTAACATGCCATTCATCATTGTGAGTGTTAACATGCCATTCCATATTGTGAGTGTGTAACATGGCCATTCTCATTGTGAGTGTGTAACATGGCCATTCATCATTGTGATGTGTGTAACCATGGCCATTCATCATTGTGGTGTGTGTAACATGGTCATATCATCATTGTGAGTGTGTAACATGACCATTCATCATTGTGAGTGAGTAACATGGTCTTCATCATTGTGTGTGTGTAACATGGCCATTCATCATTGTGAGTGTGTAACATGTCCATTCATCATTGTGAGTGTAACAGTCATACATCATTGTGTGTGTGTACATGGCCATTCATCATTGTGTGTGTGTAACATGGCCATTCATCATTGTGAGTGTGTAACATGTCCATTCATCATTGTGAGTGTGTAACATTGGCATTCATATTGTTGGTAATGTTCATTCATGCTTGTGAGTGGTGTAACTTTCCATTCATCTGTGAGTGTGTATACATGCCATTCATCATTGTGTGTGTGTTTTTATAGTCATTCATCATTGGGAGTGTGTAACATGGTAATTGTGAGTGTGTAACAATGTATTGCTAGTGTGTAAATGTCTTCATCATTCGGAGTGGTGTAACACTGGTCATTATCATTGTGAGTGTGTAACATAGTCATTTGTGAGTGTGTAACATGGCCATTCATCATTATGAGTGTGTAACATGGCCATTCATCAATATGAAGTGTGTAACATGGTCATTCATCATTTGTGAGTGTGTAACATGGTCATTGTGAGTGTGTAACATGGCCATTCATCATTGGTGAGTGTGTAACATTGTCATCATCATTGTGAGTGTATGTAACATGGCCATTCATCATTGTGAGTGTGTAACATGGTCATTCATCATTGTGAGTGATTGTAACATGGCCATGTGGAGTGTGTAACATGGCCATTCATCATTTTGGTGAGGTGTAACATGGTCATTCATCATTGTGAGTGTGTGTAACATGGTCATTGTTAGTGTAACAATGGTCATCATCCATTGCGAGTATGTAACGTGCCATTTATTATTGTGAGTGTTTACAATGACCATTCATCATTGGAGTGTGTAAATGGCCATTCACATTGTGGAGTGTGTACATGGCATTCATCATTGTTAGTGTGTAACTGGTCATTTCGATCATTGTGAGTGTGTAACTGGTCATCTCATCATTGTGAGTGTGTAACATGGTATTCATCCATTGTAAGTGCTGTACACTGGCCTTCATCATTGTGAGTGTGTGTAGCATGGTCATTCATCATTGTGAGTTGTGTGTAACATGGACATTGGGGAGTGGTGTAACATGGTCATTCATCATTGTGAGTGTGTAACATGGCCATTCATCATTTGGGAGTGTGTAACATGGCATTCATCATTGTGAGTGTGTAACATGGTCATTCAAGATCTGTGAGTGTGTAACATGGCCATTCATCATTGTGAGTGTGTGTAGCATAGCCATTAGTCATTGTGAGTGTGAATATGGTCATTGTGAGTGTGTAACATGGTCATTGCGAATGTGTAACATGTCCCATTCATTCTCAGTGTGTAGTGTATAACATGGTCATTCATATTGTGAGTGTATAAATGGCCCATTCATCATTGTGAGTGTGTAACATGGTCATTGTGAGTGTGTACATGGTCATTGTGAGTGTGTAATATGGCATTCATCATTGTGAGTGTGTAACATGTCATTTGTGAGTGTGTAACATGGTCATTCATATTGTGAGTGTGTAACATGGGTCATTCATCATTGTGAGGTGTTGTAACATGGCATTTCATTCCATTGTGAGTGTGTAACTGGTCATCATTCATTGTGAATGTGTAACATGGTCATTCAATCATTGTGGAGTATCATGTAATATTGTCATTGTGAGTGTGTAACATGGCCATTCATCATTGTGAATGTGTAACATGGTCATCATCATTGTGAGTTATGTAATATGGTCATTGTGGATGTGTAACATGGCCATTCATCATTGTTGAGTGTGTAACTGGTCATTGGAGTGTGAGTATGGCATCATCATGTGAGTGTGTAACATGGTCATTGTCGAGTGTGTAACATGGCCATTCATCTATGTGAGTGTTGTAACATGGCATTCATCATTGTGAGTGTGTATACATGGTCCTTATCATTGGGAGTGTGTAACATGGCCATTCATCATTGTGAGTGTGTAACATGGCTATTCATCATTGTGAGTGTGTAACATGGTCATTTATCATTGGTGAGTGTGTGTAGCATACCATTAGTCATTGGAGTGGTATTATGGTTCATTGTGAGTGTGTAACATGGTCATTGCGACTAGTATCATATCCATTCATCATTGTGAGTGTGTAAATATGGCCATTCAATCTATTGTGAGTGGTTGTAACATGGTCATTGTGGAGTGTGTAAACTGGTCATTGCTAGTGTGTAACATGGTCAATGTGGCTGTGTAACATGGTCATGTGGTGAGTGTGTAAACTGGTCATTCATCATGTGGAGTGTGTAACATGGGTCATTTCAAGGAGTATGTAATGTCATTGTGAGTGTGTAACATGGCCATCATCATTTGAGTGTGTTACTGGTCAGTTGTGAGTGTGTAAACGATGGCCATTCATCATGTGTAAGGTGTGAACATGGTACATTTGTAGTGTGAACATGGGCCATTCATCATTGTGTGTGTAACATGGTCATTCATCTGTGAGTGTATTAGCCATGGCCATTGTGAGTGTGTAACATGGCGCATTCATTCATTGTAGTGTGGTAACATGGTCATTCAATCATTGTGAAGTGTGTAACATGGCCATTCATCATTGTGAGTGTGTAAACATGGCCATTCATCATTGTGAGTGTGTAAACATGGTCATTTCATTGTGAGTTGTTAACATGTCTTTCATCATTGTGAGTGTGTAAACATGGCCATTTCATCATTGTGAGTGTGTAACATGACCATTCATCATTGTGAGTGTGTAACATGGTCATTCATCATTGTGAGTGTGTAACATGGCCATTCATCATTGTGAGTGTGTAACATGGCCATTCATCATTGTAAGTGTGTAATATGGCCATTCATCTCATTGTGAGTGTGTGTAGCATGGTCATCATCATTTGTGAGTGTGGTAACATGGTAATTCATTCATTGGAGTTTAATTTGTAGATGGTCTTCATCATTGCGAGTGTTTAACATATGGATGGGTCATCAAACTTGTAGGTGCTCAACAGGCCACATTTTTTTTACCTCAGTGATTGGAGACTTTGTGAATGGATGTTGATTGGGCTTCATTTTTAGGTTTGTGACCTTCACCTTTGACATACTGGTCATATGACTATTGAGATTGTTAAGTTGAAAGGGCCCTCAATTTTTCACATGTTGTAATAATACCTTTCTTTGCATAACTAATTGTGTGAACTTCACCTCCGAGTTTGACCTACCTTTTGCAAAACCTTAGTCTTGCTAATGTTGAATGGTGATAGCTTTATTTCATTATTATTATTTTTATTTATTTATTATTTTTAGAAATTACATGGTCATTCCTTTGACAAACCTTTCTTTAGTAAGCAATTTTTTTCTCTCGTGTCCTAAAAATTCTACTAATTAACTTTCGATGGTTGTTGAATATGCGAATTCACGTGACAAGATTTTTCGTGTATCTAGAATTACTTGCTTGCCCTTCCTGGAGCATCAGTTCTTGTAGTGAGTTTTTTTGGGGGGAGGGATCAAAAATGTTATAAAATCGACTACTTCCCGGTCCGGTGTTGGAGACCCCCCTCCCCCCAACTTGAACAAATCCGAGGAGTACGGCGGTGGTACAAGCTTTTAAAATGCAACTGTTTCATTTGGAATAAATCCAAAGTACCAGATACGTGAAAAACCTTAACAGTAAGTGGGTAAGGAAGTCCTAGCCGAAATCGAAAAATCGTTACAGCGAGTGCCTATGTTATGACACTGCTAGGCCCACCTATGTATTACTCCGAACCCGGAATGCAGCGTTATCATAGAACGCCAACTCGCTCGACGATGGTAAACAATGATGCAAAATATAGTTATTAATTAGTTGATTAAAAATTGAACTCCCTTAGAAGCCAAATTAAAAATTTAATAAGTTATTATACTAAGGAAACGGAAAATATGATGGTATCTCTGGATAGTGTTACTTTTAGCCCCCCCCCCCCCCTTCCCAAATGTGATTACTACGTTGTACCCACAGGCGCTTGTTTCAAACTTTGCAAAGTATCTAGCATACTTTGCCAAAGTTTATGAAACAAGCGCCTGTGGTTGTACCATATAGTACTCTGTATAGACATGTTCGAACCGCATTTTATAGAAAGTTTCAAGATGTCGTGGGGAGCTCCAGGTGCTTAGGACATGTAAGTGCAACAAGCATTCTTAATTTTTTTGTATATGGACCCTTGGATCTTCCAGTGCGTGTCTCTTCACCCTCAAAGACACATGCACAACCCAGTTCTTATTGCCCTGCAAGACTTAACCTGCAAGGTCCATTGGTGGTCGAAGGCCCCAAATGTAAACTGGTAGAGAGTCGGTTTGAAATGCAACGAACTATGACTGGGATTTGACCCGGCCCCCTGAATCTCCAGTCAAGGTCTCTGCCAACTGAACTATAGATCTGGCCATGGAGATCGAACCCATCTAGACTGCCTACACTCCTCCTCCTTTTAAAAACCCAAACCCTCCACCCTGAAGACACAACAACCTAAGTCTTATTCCCCAGCAGGATCTTATCACCTGGCAGTCCAGGGTGGCCGACAGCACCAAAACTGTAACAAGTAGGGGAGAAAATGCAATGGCAGGACCTGAGATTCAAATCTGGGACCCGAATCTCCTGTCAGGTGCTCTACCAAGCATAGCATCTGGCCACCGGCAATCAAACCCAGTTGACAGCTATCCTCCTTAAAGGTCTTCGTTCCTCGAAGAGAGCACACCCAAGTTTTTATTGCCCCATGCAGGAATTTCACCTGCAAGCCCAGGGTGGTCAATGGCACTGAATTGTAACAGGTAGGAGAATAATACAACGGACTAGACCTGGATTTTAACCTGGGCCCTCCTGAAGCTGCAGTTCGAGGTATTCTAACCATCTGCAATGAGCTACTTGCCATTGGAGATCGATCCGCTGACCGCAACACGGCAAATTGCAATGAAGAAGCTTATTTGATTTCTGTAATGTTAATGCACCATGTGCATATATAGGGCTAATATGCTAATTTGTTTTGCCTCGGATTAAATTGGTCGCTCTGTTCATTGGTGGAAAACGCGTCACGTGACTGCCGTCTAAATTTCTTTAGAACGGGAGTAGCAAATATAGACGGCAACATGGCGAACGTTACGTCTTTTTTAGTAATGAACTAACTTTCGTCATACAGTGCACGTTATATTTGTCCTCGACAAAACAAAACCCAAACTTATTAAGTTTGTTAGCTGACTGTCTTACAAGAAATATGTCGGGTTTGTTAATTCCAATAGAAGGCGAGGCGAAGCCGAGCCTTCTATGGACTTTGAACAATCAGACATATTTCTGTAGGACAGTCAGTAACGAACCTAATAAAGTAATAATGATTAGCATTTTGAAAAGTTAAGAAATTTGAACTAGCTCAATAGTACAACTACCTATAAAAATTTAATCAAGCACTAAATAACCACAGCAATAAAAATTGTTAGCCAGAAATATAATTTTAAAAAAGATTGCCATATGTATCTGGCAACTCGATTTGCATGTTGCCGACTTTAAAAAGCAAGTTACAAAATATACTAGATATACTAGTAATTTAAGCCTTATTGTTTTTGATTGAAGAAATTAGCGCTAATTAATGGAGATTTACACATTACTATATATACTTTCTGAAACAATTAAATATTGGATATAATGTTTACGGAAACTAGTCAATTTTTATTAAAGTTGTTATACAGAACTGCGAATTATAAAAATCAAACATTCATTTCTGAAGATTTTATGATGTGTTTACTCTGACATTTTAATCACAAACTTCGATTACATAAATATTGCTAATTTCATCCATAAAATTTCTCTGGTGGTACACTCGATCCAACTACGGTAGAAGATTATTTTGGACATGTGTAATTGTTTATAAATTTTGGATCGGGTCACTAGAACATGTATTTGGTGGACTGTTTGCTGAAGAGGTGTCGCGGCGATTGAAAGGCAGGTGACCGTACCTTTAAGTAATGATGGTCTTGGTAGTTGTCACTCTGAAGAAGAGGAGGAGGGTACCTTGTGGTGTCTTTTTGCCTGGTAATGTCTTGATCCAGCACAACCTCTGAATCAGTGATATTGATGATACTGGTTTAGAATCTTGAATGAACTTTGTCATTTACATGTTCGAGGTGATCATGATGAAAATAGTTTAGCATTCATGTGTTTGACCAATTCCTTGTCAACTGAGTGTATTTGGAGGAGTGTTTGTAAGCAGTTAATCATGATTTTCATAAGAGACTTTGAATCAGTGGCAATTAGCACACGTTTCACCACCACCTGCGTTTGATCCTATATCTCATTGCCATTGTTAATTACAGAGTGGATGGAAACACCAGTTTTCTGAGGGCTGCAGAGATGGGAACTTGCAAGAAGTGCTGGAATACTGAAAGGAATCACAGGAATCAACACAGCAACCACTAAAGTCTCTGCCAAAAAAAACCCTAAATTTTCAAAAATCTTTTCTCTTGATCCACACATGTTGAGAGAAAGACTAGTAGTAAATGCATGGTTATGGATGTCATGAAACCCTGTACTGGAAATTAATTGTGGATCAGGCTTTCAGTCCTGAGGCAGGCCAATATAACATACAGTACTTAGAAATCTCCTGTACTTTCCATATATTATTTGAGAAAAACTTAAATACTAATTTATGATTGTCCATGAAACCCCCTATTAGATTGTGAAATTCATGGCCCTGGCGTCAGGAGTTCAGGACAGGCCAAATGACCGTTATTAGTGAACATTATTATGTCTTAGAAAAATGTTCTTGCTCTACTTTCATAATTATATGAAAAAAATAAAAATAAAATGCAAAAATGAATGATTAGATGTCCATGAAGTGCTTTATCAAAATTGTAAATTCGATGCCCTTGGTCTGAGCTGTTCAGGTCCTATGGATGGGGCCAATATAGCCGCCTACAGTGAAATGTGATTACATCTCTACTCCAATATTATCTGAAGAAAATACAAATCATGGTTATTGAATATTTCCATGAGAGTGCCTTTTACTTTAATTTGTGAAATCATACCCTGGATCAAAGAGTTCAGGCTTTAGGGTGGGGCCAATAGATTATGTAACTTGTATACTTTAGAAAATCTCTTTTACTTCCATATAATGTATATGGAGAAAAAACTATTAAATGCATGTCATATGTCATGAAGCCCATACCTGAATTGTGAAATTTCATGACCTGGGGAATGAGAAATGTTAAGTGATTCATTTGCTTTCAAACTCCATTTTTTTATTAGTGATTCGTGTGTTCTATCCTCGCAACCCCCGTCCGCTACCTCCTTAAAAAATCCAGCTCAAACAGAATTCTATGAAACTTTCAGGGATTCTTTGTTACATGATGCCATTTGGCACCCCATTTTAGAATGATGTGATTGATATTTTGGGGGTTACCAAATAGCAAACATGATTTTATGTCATTACTCGATATGGAGGGATGCCCATGCACTTACTCCACATAAACCACTGGAATCAATTCCATGAAACTTTCAAGGATTTTTTGTTACATGATACCATTTTGCACCTCCTATTTAAATTGTGGCATCTAATGATTTTGGGGGGGGGGGGGTGTCACTTTAGTGCGTTTGCCTCACAGTTACTGTGGTTTGTAGAAGGATTAAATCTTTACCATACGGCTTCCAAAGGAGGTCATGTAGAACATTGTGGCAAGAACTTCTGAGAGGGGAGCGCAAATGTGGTAAGGCAGGCAACAAAGGTAAAAAAAAAAAAAAAAAAAAAAAAGAGTAATATAAGTAGAACAGAATATAAATGAAATATTTGATGTCTACGGACTGCTGTAAAAGACACAACATTAGCTACAAAACTTAATTTTGTCATGTTTTATTTGTTACAGAAAGGAAACACAGCTTTACACTTTGCTTCTCTTGGGGCGGA